>CAUZXS010004889.1:0-67715 GCA_963585895.1 Sepioteuthis lessoniana
ACATGTTCGCATATGTATAAACATCTTATCGATTCAAAATTTAAAAAAAAACAATGATAATATGCATGATGCTTAGGGCGATAAGTGGACAATATGCTATTTCATTAAAAGTGCAATTGGCCGGAAATATAATCTTGCAAATGATTCTTCCTCACTTGCTATCCTTAGATAAACAACTTGAAAGAGGCATCACAAAATATTTGAGTTCTACTTGCTGCATTAGGTACACTCAATTTGCATTAAAATTTTATTCTTCTGCTTTTTAAATTGTATTTTTTTTATTTCAGCTTTTACAAAAGTTGGTGAATTTCGCCTAAGGCTCAAGCCACGAAAAGTGAAATGTTCGTTATTCGACCGGGCCTCTTTATATTCAATTTGAATTCATCTACTTGGAAAAGGAATCAACCCACTCCTGTTCAAATATGTGTAAACATGTGGACATAACAAGTCCTTCCACGATTAAAAGCAATTCAGTTTTGTTATTCGATACTAGCCATGATTAAGTATATTTCATCCTAGTATTTACCTATTTCATACACAGGATGCCACAAAGGATCATTTTTTTTGTCAGAGGCTTTCTTCAAGACGGAGAAAATGCTTAGATACATCGGCATTCTTCGTGTTGTTAGGTGCCTAGGTGTTGAGCAATTAACATTCTCCTTGTCCTTTTAGATAAGTGGGTATGTGTTGCCTAAGGGATCGGTTCACTGAAGTCAGGATTTTCATGTCTAGCCTTTCAGGGGCAGATTGTTACTGAGAAAATGGTTGCATGTTTCCTCATGAAACGATGGGCACTGTTAAGTTGCACATTTTTTTACACTTTTTTGAACTATGAAATAGCATGTCATAGCTCAACATGGCTTCCTAATAGCATCTGAAAAATTTCAGTTTCTATTGTTTTATGAGAAGTAAAAAGGATTTCAGTTCATCATATCGATTTTATACTCACAGGAAATGTTCTAGTTGTATGTCAGTATGTCTGGCTGGCTCTCTCTCTCTCTCTCCCCCACTTTCAGAACACCACTTATCTCTCTCTCTCTTTTTCTTTCTCTCTGTCTCACTCTCTCTTTCTCCAATCTCTCCATCTCTACCGCAATCTCTCAATCTCTATTATCACTAGATAATATAATAATGTACTTGCTTCATGAGAAAACTTTCATTAGAATAATGTAAAAGATCAAGGATATATATATATATATATATATATATATATATATATATATATATATATGAAGTGTTTATATTTAGGCAGCTATTTATTATTAAGGTATCTTTTTAATACGATGGAACAGTTAATTTATTATTTTCAATTGTATGCTTTCCTGTCTTGTTATTTTTCTTGTGTCGGGATCCAGGTGGTATAACAATTGTCTCATATCTTCTGCCCAAGAGCTTTTGACAATACTTTTGGCTGCCATCAGGGCTAATGTAGTTTGAGTTGAAAACAAAACGCTACAAATAATTAAAAACCTTAAAAACTCAAACTACTCTACTTCTGATAACGACCAAAGGTATGGTTGAAAGCGCTAGGGCATAAGATATGGGACAATTCTTTTACAACCAGGATCCCAGCACATGAAAGATTACAAGACTTGAAAAATTACTATTAAAAATAATAAACAGTGTTCCATCGTCTTTGATAAAATTTGCCTTACTGTATGTATGTATGTATGTATTGAAATGATAGATTATGGTGAATATGACAATATGATAGAAAAATGTGGAAATTTGCATAAATCAAACACTTGAAACAAGTTTAAAGGTGCGATATTTCCTTCTTTTCTTTTAAATAAATTAAAAGAACAAAACATCGCTCCTCTAAACTGGTTTCAAGTGTTTGGCTTATTTAACTTTCCACACATTTCTTATATATATATATATATATATATATATATATATATATATATATATATATATATATATATATATCAGTTGCGGTCAATTTATTTTATATAAAAACAATACGTTAATAAATCTGACACCCTGAAAAAAAATAAATGAGAATTCTACCAATCTGTACCAGTGTAAGTACTATTTTCCAGTTGAGCAAATTGTATTTAAATGAAATTTTTGGAGAAAAAGGCAAGATGGTATATACACAAAGGTGCTGCGTAGTGTGTTGAACAAGTCCTGAAAGCAGCAACTTACCCAAAAGTATCTCAACAACAACTTATCTCTATCACACCAGCCATTCTCGACATCCTGGTCTCAAGTGGAAATGTATAGACAGACTCATAAGCGACGTTATCCTACGGACTATTGATCCAATGTTAGCTGACCAGCCAAAAATACATTTATCAGCATTGTGTAGACAATGAGCGCCGTCTAGATAACTTTTTCTCTTTCGAAATTATAATGGCACATATTCTGCTTACAGTAAATTTAATGCATTACTTTAAATTAAGACTCAAAGTCGTTGGAGACGATTACTCTTTAAGCTGAAAACAGTTAAAACCTTTTAATTATAATGACTTTGTGTCTTGAAAAAGTAATGGATGACCATTCGTTTCTAATTATGATACTTTAAAACACAATTGAAGAGAAAAACTTGATCAGCAACTATCAAATACGTTATAGGTAAAATACTGGAAAAGCACAGTATTTCGAGGTAGCTTCAGTTTCAAAATTACACAATATCCATACAGACAGACCCAACGAACCCATCCCCATTGTTTATAAAAAGGAAGAAATTATATTTGGAGATCAAATCTTTATGATGAATTAATAAAATAAAATGAAAATGAAAATGAATAAACAAAAATGATCAAAAATTAAAAATAAGATGATACAAACTAACCAAAAAGGAATAAAATAACTAACTCACTTAAAAAATAAAAAAAAGAAACATAACTGATACTAATACTACTACTACTACTACTACTAATAATAATAATAATAATGGCAATGAAGCTGACGGTGATACCAATTTTAATTGGAGAGCTTGAAACGATCCGCAAATACTTGGTAAGTGGGCTGGAAGAGATGGAAACTACAGCATTATTAGTATCGTACTGAATACTGAGAAAAGTCCTAGAAAACTTCATGAGATTTACTCTCGCTCATAATTCAGTAAAATCTTATCAGCTAATTCTGGTGTGAAAAACTTAAAATATGAGGAGAAAATCCTGAGAGGGAACTTTCAGGGAGATGTTCTGTCGCTATTAGAACTTATGATAGCGATGATGCCACTGAATCACATACTTAGGAAATAAAATGGCGGATAAAAACTTCATAATTCATAAGAAAAATATCAACCGCATAATATATATGTGAAACATCAAACTGTTTTCCAAAAATTACAACGAATTGGAAACCCTAAATCAGTCAGTGATGGTATACAATGAAGATATACAGATAGAATTTGGCCAAGAAAAATGTGCCGTGCTTATAAGGAAAAGAGGCAAAAGACAAATGACGGAAGGAATTGAACATCTAAATCAAGAAAAAATCATAATGCTGGAAGAAAAGGAAACTTAAAAAATACTTCAAAATATTGGAAGCAGAGACAATCAAACAAGCTGTCATGAGAGAAAAAATGAATACCTCAGGAGAGCGAGAAAACTACCCAAAACCAAACCACATTGCAGAAATCTCATTAAGACCTCGTGCGATACTCTGAACCATTCTAAAAGTGGACAAAAGAAGAACTTCAACAAATGGACCAGAGAACAAGAAAAATGATAACTAGATGACGTAGGTAGACTTCATGTGTCAAGAGAAGGAGGAAGATGACTTAAAATCATTCAAGATAGCGTCGATGGATTGATGCAACGACTAGAAGTCTTAAAAAAGCGCAGAGGAACACTGGTCACAGCAATAAAAGACAATAAGAACAACAGAAGCATCAACAGAACGAAATAAAAATGTATGTATGGACATTTCAATTGACAAACAAGCAAAACCGCAGACTTGAATTGAACATGGCTAAGAAAGGAAAACCTCCTGAGAGAAACTGAATATCTCTTTATAGCAGCAAAAAAAAAAAAACACCCCATAAGAACAAACTATGCCAAGCCAAGAATAGACAAGACGTAACAAATAGAATATATATATTATGTGGTTATAGAGAAGAAACGATCAATCACATATGCGAATCAAGTAAATTAACGTAAAATAAATCTAAGACTACACATGACTTGGTTGGGAAGTAAAGCCTTTGGGAATTTTTCAAAAGGTCTGAATTTAAACCAATGAACAAATAGTATATGCACAACCCAGAATCTATCCAAGAAAATGAGACGCATAAACTTCTTTTGGATTTTGATATACAATCGGATCACCTGTTCTTAACCAGACGATCTGACCTAGTGATTGTCAACAAAAAAAGAGAAGCTACCCAATAGAGAACTTTGCCGTTCCGTTTGACCAAAGGGTAAAACTGAAAGAAAGCAAAGCAAGAGATAAGTACCTAGATTTTAGTTGAGAACTGAAACAAAATGGGAAATGAAAGAGACAGTAATCCCACTTGTAAATTGTACACTTGGTACAGTCACGAAAGGATTGGTATAGCGACTGGAAGACTTGGCAATAAGAGGACGAGTGGAGACCATCCAAATTACAGCATTGTTGAGATCTTATAGAATATTGTGAAAACTCAGAATCCTATGAAAAACTATCTGTAAACGCCGGTGTGAAATACTCACAAAAGAATTTAAAAATGATAATAAAAATGTGTGAGTTAATCTATCCCGGACCGAACGTAGTCGTTGATAAAAACACCATCCCCTAAAGAAATCCGAATAGGAATACAAAACCTTGAGAAAAAATGAGTATAGAATGACAAATAAAGAAGCTGCGTAAAGAAACAAAACTATTATGGAAGATAAATCCACATACGAACCCAAGGAAATGAAATGATCCCTAAAAGGCAACCACAGATAAGTCAGACAAAACAGCTGGAAATAATCAAAATATATTTGCAAAAGAAGGAAGACTCAAAAGATACCAGGATAGGTTCAAGCTATAAAATCGAATTAGAACATTCTGCAATATCTCAAAAAATTACTACTTACAAGTTGGTGGTGAGAGCACAAGGACAAATCAATAATAGGATGCAATAGAAGTGAAACAACTTTGGAGTAAGATATGGAAGCGAAAAGGCTTTAACAGAAATGCTGAGTGGATACATCTCACTTCACAAAAGAATAAGAAGAACTGGAAGAAAGCCCAAATGGACTCGACAAGAGCGACATTCAAGTATACACAAAATAGGAAAAAGCTAGGCCTCGATAGCGTAACTGGAATGTGATTTTACAAATTTACGTCCATCCACAACACACTGGTTCTACAACTAAGTAAATACCTAAAAGTAACAAGGGTACAGCGTAACACTATGTAGGTGGTCCGCCAAGCAGAAGATCCCTTTGTCTGATTAGGCGCGAGACCAGACAAAGGATTTGGACCCGAGATCTCGACGTGACTAGAAGTAGGAAGGGAACAACAGTCAGAGGAGTTGGACAAAGGGACGGAGAAAGGGCAGTTGGCGAAGGGTGACGCGGGTGGCCAGCAGAGATGACCGGTTGGCATGTGAGAGAGAGAGTCCAGAGCAGTGAGGAAGACCGATCATGATGGGTTGGCATTTCTAGTGGCGTTGTAGAATTTTCGCTAGAATCCACGCTAGCGTTAGTCTACATATGCTCACAGGAAATGCAGAGTGTCACATAGCTTCTCTTCTTGCGCTTGAATTAACCCAAGCATATTGTTCGCTTGTTCTTTGTTCTTTCCTCCTACTCCGTTGATAGTATTTCTTGTAACTATGAGGAAATGTGCGATACCCCTATCGGAACCACTAGATGATCACCAGCCAAGAATTGAAATAGTTCGAAGAAGTTGATGTGTCGGCGGGGGGGGGGCGAGTGGGTATTGTCACAACAGAAAAGGATGTTTAAGAATAAAACTACCCTTAACCAGAAGGACCTCAAAAAAGGACCATGCCGAGAATATGAAGACCAATGATGTGTTTTACTCATGACGTGGACATTCTTAACTGCACACATAAGGGAAATATATATTACTAGCTTATATGCTACGTAGTTTTTTCAAGAAGCATAAAAAGGATGCCACAATAAAACAAAAGCTAATAACTAACTTTATATAGACCAGCACTTCTTCAGAGTAGTTAAAATAGAAATATGTTTCCATGTCATGAAAAGGCCGATAATATAGTCCCACAAACTCGAATAATAGAGTACTTGAAAATGAAAAAAATATCCGAAAAAATCATAAACTTCATCTCGAATGCCATTAAAAATTGGAGAGGAATGCGAGAGGAAAAAACTACATGAGGTAAAAATCTAGAAGAAGCATATTCCAAATAGACTTGCTTTCACAACTGCTATACATATATAACTCAACTATGTTTTTCCTAGTTTTTCTTGGTTTCTGTCTTTATTTAAAACTGCTAATGTTGTTATTTGCTGCTGCAATCAAATTCTCTTTGTTCTTTTTAACGTAGACCTCAAGTCCTTGTGCTGATACATCAACATATTCCTCAATACTGGGACTTTGATATACTCACGGATCACCTAATCTCGGCAAGACGATGAACAAAAACACTACGGAACATGAAGTTGGCGGTGATACCAACTGAAACTGATGAGCTCGGTACGATCCCAAAGGGCTGGATAAGATGACCAAAAAAGTTGGAAAAGTGAAGTCAAGCCTAGACCATCCATATTACTGTATTATTGTGTTCGGCCAGACTACTGAGAAGAGACATGCGGTAACTCAGACTAGTGAAATACTCTCAGCTTACGCTGGTGGGAAAAAATCACTACAATAAGTATATGGCTGCTCTAATTTCAGTAACTAAAACGACCAAAGCAACAGTTCGACTGAGAGACACCAACGAAAAAACTGAACCAAAGAAGACGACACAAATGCACTTCACAGTTATTTTAAGAGCAATACTGCACCGAGAAGATATAGAAAAGAATAACAGAAATTTGTACAGAATCCTATAGATTAAATTAAAGTCAGAGGCTTAGTGAACAAACTAGAATGAATTTAAAGAATTGTTGTTTTTCAGACCTTGACATACTCAAAATATACAGACATCCATGTCATGAAGAATAGGAATAAGAAACTCCTAACCGAATTAAAACCTGAAAAAGCAAAGGACCATGGACCCCAAAAACACGGATACAATGTTAACGCTGGAAGACAGAATAAATTTAGAGTTAATAAAAGAAAGCTATGATTGAAAAGAAGACTACATTACCATCCCTAGGGAACCAAGACAAGAAAACAAGTCAAGGTAGAAACCAAAAAGCTAACGAAACCTGAAGAAGAGACCGGAGGAAATGAAAATCAATGGGAAAATCGAAACCAACCCTACGACAGGATTGTTGAGATCGTCAAGAAATGTGAGAGTATTGGAGATCGGAAGAGACCTGTAGACTCTCCGACCCCGATGAAAGCCCGATAGCAAATTCTGATGTTAAAATTTCGCAATCTGTAAAATAAATAAAAGTATGAGAAAAATAAATGCATTGCAGAGTAAATACATTAACCATCATCATCTCGCGCCATCAGCACGGATATCCCTGACACTTTCTGGCCACCCTTCGCTATCGTCCATTCCTTACGGCAGGTCTTCAGGGGTACATCCAGTATCGGCACAGAGCTGCTGTACGTAGGTTCTTGCTGGTCATCCAGGCTTTGCTCGTCCATGTGAAGGGGTCTACTTGAATACGTCACTTATAAGTTCGTCCCTACTTCTCCAGAAGTAAGAATCTCAAAATGAATATAATATATCCAAGAAAATAACCCCATAGTACATACTATGCCACTCCTCCTTTAATGCTCCCAAAACAATCGAACCCCAGTGATCCTTCATACAACAGTACATAAAGCTTATCTCTCTGGTGGGAATAACTTGTCTAATTATCGTGAAGCCGGGAAACTGACTGTGACTAAGCACCTTTGACCCTGTGTCTGCGCGGTGTAATGGTTATTGCTTTAGGAAACAGACACGACGAAACGAGTTCAAATCCTTGACGTCGTTAATTGCACTTCCTACAGCACTAATACCCTTTGGAAAGGTATTCTTCTTCCTCCAGCTATGGGTAAATAGTATGGCAGACTTGATCTTTAGCCTTGTTTAAGCAACCAGTCAAGGAGTTGGAAACTCTAAATTAAAACCTATTAAACTACTTTTAAAAACTGACCTTGTGTTTCATCTTGCCCGTGAAAAATGTCAGTATATATATATATATATATATATATATATATATATAGTGTGTGTGTTGTAAGTTTACACACACACACACACTAGTTTGGAACGAGCAGCCGCAGGCATAGGCCTCTATGTTAATGCACACAAAACGGAATGTATATGCTATAATCAAACGGGGGACATCTCCACTCTACAAGGAACCCCTCTTAAACTAGTAGACAGATTCACTTACCTAGGAAGCAGCGTCTCATCAACCGAAAAGGACATCGAAACGAGGTTAACAAAAGCTTATATGGAAATCAGACCTAACCGATAAAATGAAACGCAGTTTCTTCCAGGCAGTGGTCACATTGATACTGCTATATGGGTGCACTACATGGACGCTAACAAAACGACTGGAGAAGAAGCTGGGTGACAATTACACAAGAATGCTGCGTGCAATCTTGAACAAGTTCTGGCGGCAACACCCCACAATACACCAACTATACGGCCACCTGCCTCCTATCACGAAAACGATTCAAGTTAGACGAACCAGACATGCAGGACACTGCTGGAGAAGCAGGGACGAACTCATAAGAGATGTACTCTTATGGACCCCCACACATGGCCGTGCAAAAGCAGGACGACCAGCACGAACATACATTCAGCTGCTATGTGAGGATACGGGATGTTGTCCTGAAGACCTGCCTAGGGCGATGAACGATAGGGAGGAGTCGGGAGAGAGGATCAGGGATATCCGTGCTACCAGTGCGACATGATAATATATATATAATCTTACTTACTGACTCGAGGATACATATTTGTCTCATCACATTTGCTCGTATATATATATATATATATATATATACGATTCCATTAGTAATTTTATCAGAATATCAAAAATATTATAAATTATTTTCAGATTTTGTATATTTATTATGATATTTCGAATTCTATACTCATTGATTTCCTGTGAGCATTTATTTCATTTTGTAATGAACGAGAAACAAAAATAGTGAAGACGGAGGTCGTGATTTATTATAAAGGAAAATTACGAAGAATTGAGCCCAAATAAATCAAAACAAGCCAAACATTGACAATCAGCTCGAACATTATATGTCATATTAGATAAATACAATATTTTTCCCTTTACTTTCTTATTTTATTATCATTGTCAAATATTTGTATTAGTACTTAGTGTAACCGACAAGGTCATATTGTCTTTCGCCAATCTTCTAGACTTCTCCACATCAATATACATAATAAGTAATTGAGCAGTTGAGATTCTGAGGCGTTATCTTTGTTCAAATAATGTCCTCAAGCACCGTTGGGAAATACGTAATTATTCAAACTTTGAAGCAAGACACCTGCAATCAAATATTTTATACTTATTTAGACCTGCCTTCATTGTAAGCATTTATATATTCGCCTTTTTGATATAACGAAATTAAGACAGTTACTATTAGGTCATGTTAAAAGCAGCGATTAGATTTTTCTGTAATCAGATGGTTGAAAACTCAGTTAGGATAAATTACCTAAAGTTTCCATATCAGACAAAACAACGCTGAGTTACCAACAACAAAGCTGGGACATCGTTGCTGGGTTTTTTTTAATCGTAATTCGATTAAGATTTTTAGCCCTTCAACAGAATATCCCACCGGTGAATTTACGTTATCTTTGTTTTTCTACAAAAAATATGAGTATTTACATTCACCATCCAAAATACGAAACAGTCATTTTCTCCTTTTTTTTCTTTTCACCCAACTGATACGGCAAAGCCCAAAACTGAACATCAGATATCTGTCATAACTCAACCCCTTTTGCAGAAGGTGAGTGAAAAGCAATAGGTTGGAAGTTAAATTGTTGTAAGTGAAAACTTAATTTTGGGTCATGAATATTTTCATCTAAAAAAAATTGAGCTATCATTTTTTATCTCAAATATCAAATTAATTGATGCAAACACATTCAATTTTGTCTTAAAGAAATATATTCGGCTAAGGTAAATGCGACTGAAAGCTTAATGAACAGAAATTTGAAGATCGGTTATGTGTTGTCACGATTTATCATAAAATTGTGTTCTATTATGTAATCACCTGCTTGATATAAGGTAAGGAAGGAGGAGTTAATTGTCTAGTCGTGGTAAGTAGCAGGTCAACACGAACAACCCAAACTTGCATAGGACATTTTAGATTAATCTTATTCTTCTGAGAAATGGGGAATCTTAGAAAGTAACGATACTGCAGCTACATAAAACAAGGCATAAATTTACGTGGAAAGCTCGAGTCGATCTTAACCCTCCTCCACCAACATTTACAATAGTAAGGACATTCCTCCATTTTCAGTAAGTCAAAAAGATTAGATCATGAATATCTTTGAATTCAAACTCCCAAACATTGTTAAGAAGCAGCGTATTAGAGTTGAGTCCATTACTACCAACTCCATTTTAACTGTTAAAGAGGCCTTATGGTATATATATATATATATTTACTAATCTAATATCTACCAGCATTCACGGTTACCAGAAAAAAAAAAAAAAAACGCCATGAACAAGAAATAAAAATATCTTGAATCACCGTCCGGGGGAAAAAGAAAAACTATCATAGGACAAAAAGAAAGAAAAGACCTATCCGTCACAACAGTTGAAAAAAATCAAGAGATATGCAGTCAGTTGGTCAAAAGAAAACTAAAACCCTCCGTAAACGCTGCAATGCTACAATTACAAGAGTGCTCAAAACGAGTGGAGCCAATTATAAAATTAACTTAAATCGCGAGTCGGAAATCTCCTACTAAAATTTCACCTTAACGGATTAACAGGAAGTCCTATACCGACCCTGAAGATCCGTTAAGGTTAAACTTTAGTAGGAGATTTCCGACTCACGATTTAAGTTAACTTTAATTTTATATATATATATATATATATATATATATATATATATATATATATATGTGTGTGTGTGTGTGTGTGTGTGTGTGTGTGTGTGTGTGTGTGTGTGTGTGTATAAACCTGTAAGGATGCTTCTTGGGAGTATATGCAGTTTTCAGTCGGTCAGTTTTGAGTTACTTAAATACTGGCTTAGAAAGGACTATTTTTTATCACTGATAATTCTTGCACACACACACACACACACACACGTGTGTGTGTATTTTTTGTGAGATTTACAAAACCGGAATTATCAACAATCCTTGCAAATAATATCTTCTCTCAATAATAAAGATTACAATGATTGCTTTAGCATTGAAAATACAGTGTATTTCATTTTGTACAACAGGTGGGACTGATATATTTTCTTGGATAGCACTTTCGCAAGCAAAATACACATGATTATGCATGTAATTTATAAAGATGACGTTTTTTTATTGCTTTTTTATGCATTGGACTTCCTGAAAATGTTTATCTTGCAAACATTAAATTCAATCCGGATGTTGATAAAGATATTAGTATACGTATATAACAATCCACTCTTTTTCCTTCCTGATGAAAGAATCACCAACGGGTGTAAATTGCCCTACATGGAAACCTCATTGGAAAGGTTTCTGTGAGAATTATTAGATTTTGATTACGTCTCTCTTTAATGATATACTTTAAAAGTAATTATAAGAATTTGTTTTCTTTATCACCCATGTTTGTTTATTATCAGATCGTAGTTGAAAGCAAATAAGAAGAAAAACGGAGAATAGAACAATCGAAGAAGAAACTCGGGTAGAAAAAAAGCATTTTGAACCACACACACACACTCAAACACACACACACAAACACACACACACACACACACACACACATATATATATATATATATACATATATATATATATATATATAATTATGTGTGTATGTGTGTGTATTTATATACATATTTATATACGTCGGTTGTACACTTTCAGTGTTGTCGTTTTTGGCAATAAATTATATTTATGTTGGGTACAGTATCTGCAAATTTCAGTCGTCTTTGATATATCGTATATTTACAATATTTCCATCAAGAAGACATTTTGATTTAAGGACATTATCGAAATTATCTCAGAGGATATTCACCTTGTTTTGTTTTTGTTTGAGTGTTTGTTTGTTTGTTTTTAATTTTACCATGGAATAATCTGATAACATATAAGAGGAAACACATTTTTCTTATATAGTTGAATATACCTAGGAAAGCCTATACAGAATTTTCCTTCTTTCGCTGAATATTCTGGTTCCATAAAATATTTCTTAAAAAGGCGAGACAGAATTATTTAAAATGATGGAAATTTTTCCGAGTGTTTCGGAGGGAAATATTATGGAATAACCAAGTATTGAAGAACAATGATGAAATCTTATTCTAAAGACATTCCTAAAATAAGTAGCCGTAGAACCCAAGATGTGCTAGCTGGTATACAGATAAAAGAGAATTCTGGCGGCCCTCAACAAGCGGTTGGATATACATGATTAAAACGGAACACGGCTCTAACTAAAGAACTGTCAACTGAGACGATGGAAAGGACTGTAAAACTCATTCAATAAAGCGATTCCCAATGGAGTGTGGCAGAAGAGTTTGGTTGTTTCCCGTCAGCTGTATCTAAATTTTGGTGCAAGTTTAAAAGAAAAATATTTATCTAAAAATGAAAACATACAGGTAAACTTCAAAACACGTAAAAGAGCCAGGCTATAAAAACAAAGTAATGTGCTTTGAAAATAAGAAAAATGCACCTCAAAACATATGAATAATGAATGGATCGAAAAAGGAATCAATCTTTGTTAGAGAACTTTAAGGGATCGACTGAATGGAATGGGATTTACAAATCTAAAGGTCAGACAAAATTAACATTATAAAAACAGAAGAAAATAAGCTAAAAGGTGCATAAAAAGAAACACATCATGGTGTGAGGACAATTGAATGAAGGTTATAATCAGTAATGAATTAAAAGTCGACATTGGCAAAGACGATGATGCTGCAACTTTTGTCTGTTCTCGTTTAAATGAAGGCTATAAAGACGATTGCTTGAAGAAAACAAGAAATTTTCCTTAGTCATTCGTGATATAGCAATTCATCTAATCTAAAGAACTGGGGAGATGACAATTATTACTTCACTAAATGCACATGTCTACATTAAAATAATAGGTAATCTATTAATAACTCAATATAAAATTGGCTTGGTGATGATGAATCCTCATCTTGTGCCACCGTAAAAAGGATTAAAGCTTTTCTTCGTGAAAAGCATAAAAAACCCAATGATATAACCAGCGTACAATCTGAATCTAAATTCAGTTGAAGATTTATGACGGAAAATTAAAACAAATTATCGATAATGAAGTTCCGAAAATTAAGACGCAAAATGTTTATTAACTGCCATTTGGTAAGTTGGGCCACTTTCATTCAGTCTTTCTTTTGATAGATGAAATACACGTGTGAAAGAATGAAGGCTGCCATTAAAGATAAATATTAATCATAATTTTTTGTCAATGAATTTCATAAAAATTTTAGCAGTATTGGTTATTCCATAGTATTTTCCCTTGCACAGATTAGAAAACTTATACTAATTTAATAATTCAATCTAGTTAATTATAGGCATATTTTATGAAGACTGAATTTTTAGTTATTAACGAACAACAATTTGTGTCTCATCTGTTATTAGTTTATTTACAGCGAAATTTAAAAAAAAAAACAAGAAAAGCAGTATGCTTATTTCATAATCTTTGCAGGGTGTAGTAGTTTTAAATCTGCTGAGTTCGGCTATAAAAAATAATTATAGGAAAGACCGCATCTTCATATTAGCAATAAACTTAAAATATTGTAAATTTGACATATTTTAATTACAAGATACGCATGTTTAACAATTCTATTTAAATTTCAATATTAAAGTTACGCATAAATAGGGTTTCTGTCCGTTATTCAAGAATACCAATCCTTCTTTTTTTCATAAGAAATATTACCTTCATTCATCGAAAATGTTCTCGTTTATTTCCGAAATAATTCGAAAAGCATGTTTATGATTATTTAGGAAATATCATAAACCTATTTTCTATCATATTTACATTTCTCAGGCCTAATACAATGACTCTGACTTTTTTGAAAATCATTGGTATCATCAGGAGTAAAGGATATTTAAAAAAAAATAATACTTCAATATTAGGAGTTTTTCAAAAGTAGTTAGAATAGATAATTTACACTTTCGGTTTTTCTACTTATGATAGAAATACGGAGAAGATGATTTGGATAACAGATACTGGTGGGTAAATTGACAGAGAATAATTATAAAAGAATAAGTTAAAGTTTAGAAAATAAAATTATACTTTTTTAAGGTTCTGGCAAGCGTGCATTTTCTAAATTCATATCTGTTTAAAAACAATGAGTTATTTTTTATCGGTATTAGCCAATTTTGCACTGTAAATTGACAAAGGTAGCATCATGACTATTCTATTACATTATTTTTTGTTGGAGGTACCCGTGGTGTAATGGTTATCGCCGTAGGAAATGGACACGGCGACACGAGTTCAAATCCTGGACGAAATTAATTGAATTTCACATAGCACTAATACCCTTGGGAAAGGTATGAATCCAATTATTCTCCCTCCAGCTAGGGGTAAATAGTAGGGCAGACTAGGTTCTTCAGCCTTGGTGAGGCAACTAGTCTAGGAGAAGGAAAACTCTGAATTCAAACCTGTTAAACTTCGTTTATAAAATTGACCTTGTGTCACATCCTGCTCGAGCGGAGGGGTTTGTAAATATGATTACATTATTTTACTGTTTTCTTTGACCAAAAAATCTTATCTTTGCAAGTTTATTTTATATAGTCGTTTTTTCAATTAATTTCACAAAATGATATCCTAATTTTTATTCTGACATGTAGTTATCCAAAAACAGACTCACTCGTAAATGGAAGAAAAAATACATTTCCATATGAGATAAAATATCAATTGTACAATTTGTTTTGTTCTGATCTTCCAAAATGAGTTTGTCTAACTGAAAGCAAATTTAGTATCAAAGCTTAAACATAAGTGAATGAAAAATAAACAATTATTCTTTAACCATATATTATAGTCATCATAGAGCTCAAATTGTGAATAGTAGTTTCCGAAATTGGCTGATTAATAATTACTTCATATGAAATTTAACATGTTTCTAGCGACAAAATATGTGTACACATCACGTGGCATATTGTATTGTTCCTCTTTCAACATTTGTTATTATTATTATTATTATTATTATTATTATTATTATTATTATTACTTAATATTTTAGAGTTTTTCATATCAGCGTTAGCTGATGGTTTTTCACTGGAGTTTGAGTGACAGCAAGTCTCCTCTCAGAATTCTGGCCGTCTTTAATAATGCTGTCATTTGGATTGTCTCCACTCGTCCGCCAATTTCCAAATCCTCCAGGCCCTTTAATAATCCCTCAGTCATTGTGCCAAAAGCACCAATCACAATTGGTACAATCGACACATTCATGTTTCATAGTTTCTTCCATTCTGTTGCAAGGTCGAGGTAATTATCCTTCTTTTTACTTTCTTTCAGTTTTATTCTGTGGTTAGCCGGAAAAGAAAGTCGACAATTTTTCAAGTTCTCTTTCTTTTTCTTGATTATTATAAGGTCTGTTCTTCTAGCCGAGATTAGGTGATCCGTGTGTATGTCAAAGTCCCATAAGAGATTATGCGTGTCATTTTTAGGACAGGTGCTGGGTTGTGCATATACCATTTGTTTGTATGGTCAGATTTATATTTCTTGCACATTTCCTAGTAGATCACCTTGCCCACCCAGTCGTGTCTAGTCTTGTACTCTTTCTGTGCTAATATGCTGCATTCGCTTATTATGTGATTCATGGTTTCCTTTCTGTCACTGCATAGCCTACATTTGCAATTTTGTTGAGTTTTATTTATTCTCGCCTTAATATGATTGGCTCTTATGGCGTTGTTTTGCCCTGCCATTAGGAGCGATTCTTTATCTCCCTTGAGATTTCCTTTTCTTAGCCAGGTCCAGGTTTTATCGCATGAGATGTTTATTAGTCGTTTAAAACGCCCATAGAGTTCCCATTTTTGTTTCGTCGTTATTATCATTCTGTTATCTATCGTGCTGTCAGTATCTAACTAGGGGTACAGCACAAGTAGTTATTCCTTTGATAAGGTTTCTGCTACATAGTCTTGTCTCGAGTTGTTTCCTAGTTCTCCCGAGATATTCCTTTTGAATTTTATCTTTCATTTGTACTCGTTTGATAGTGTCAGCCTCCAATATTCCCAAATATTTGTAGGCACCGTTTTCTCCGACTGTTCTAATATTGTCTAGATTTGGTAGTTCTATTCCGTCAGTCCGATGTCATTTGCCACTTTTCATTATAAGCATGGCAATTTTTTCCATGCCAAATTCCACTCCTATGTCTTGACTGTATATTCTAACTGTGTGTATAATGGTTTCCGGTTCTTTTTCATTTTTTGCAAATAGTCTGGTGTCATCCATGTACATTAGGTGATTGATCTTTTCTTGCAATCTACTAAGTTTGTATCCGGCAGTGCATTTTCTGAGTATGTGGTTAAGGGGCATCATAGCAATTATGAATAGGGTGATAGTGTATCTCCTTGGAAAATCCCTCTTAGGATCTTTGTTTCAGCCAAGCTTTTTCCTCCTGCTGTCAATTCAACAGTCCAGGTTTTCATGGTTTTCTCGATGAAATTTATGACTTCATGTGATATTTTGTACATTTTGAGACTGTTTATTATCCAGCTTTGCGGAACCATATCATATGACGTTTTGTAGTCAACCCAGGTGATAGCTAGGTTTTTTCGTCTGGTCTTGCTCTCACTTTCCTCTGTGATTTTTTCAGAGCAGAGCTAGCTAATGGATTTCCATAGAGTTTGTGTGACAGCAAGTCACATCAAGTATCCAGGATTATTTTTAATATTCTGACCGACCTTAAAAATGTTATAGTCTAGATGGCCTCCACTTGTTCTCATATTTCCAATCTTGCAGTCCCCTTTTATTATTATTATTATTATTATTATTATTATTATTATTATTATTCACAAATTTTTCACTCCAACATAAGCTGGTATTCTTTTGCTAGAGTATAAGTGACAACAAGTCTACTTTGGTCTCCTGAAGTCTTGTCAGTAGTCTCACTGATTTCTTTGGATAGTATTGATTCTTCCTTTTATTTCTAATCCTTCCAGTCTTTTTCAAAAATACTCCAAGCTTTTGAGGAGTGTTTCAAGGGATACAACTACAAATGATATCATCATTAATTTCATGTTCTACAGCTTTTTTAGTAATCTGGCAAGGTCCAAAGATTTGTATATCTTTTTGCTTTATTATGTTTTTATTCTGTGGTTCGCCGCAGCGGCAAAACCCACAAGATGACACTTTCGTTTTTTTATTAGTTAAGACCAGGTCAGGTATTTTGGTCGGAATTCACTGATCTATTTGTATCTCAAAATAAATCCCTTTTTCAAAAGTACGCAATTTAGTTCTATTCAACCCATTCATAGGACCTTGTCAGGTGCTACCTCTACGGGTCAGAGTGGACCAAGGAGTGATGGCAATGAAGGGGTACTCCGCATTCCTCAAAGCTCCAGCATTATTGGAGCCTCACCATCAAATTCTTTAGTGTCATATCCAGGACACTCTTTGGGGGGGTCTTACCCCTCTGCAGAGGGGCAGACGGTGTATTCTACAGCCATGGCAAACTGGGCTATGCACAAAAATAAATGCAAAGACAGTTTATTTCAGATATTTAAGATTAGCAAAAGTACGTAGTTTAGATTTAAAAACAGTTCTATTTCGAGCAATTCAATTTAGCATTAGAACGCAGTTTAAATGAAAAAACAGTTCTATTTCAAGTAATCCAGTTTAGCATAAGTACGCAGTTTAATTCTATTTGACCCATAGAATGTACCCTATCAGGTGCTACCACACCAGGTCAGAGTGGACCTGGGAGCAATGGCAATGAAGATGTACACCGCATTCCCCAAAGCTCTAGCATTACTGGAACCTCACCATCAGATTGTTTTGTGCCATGAACAGGACACGAGTTGGGAGTGGGATCTTGCCCCTTTGCAGAGGCGCAGTCGGTGTATTTTACAGCTCCAACCGAGTAGGCATATTTTCGAGCTCGGATTCTGATTTGTGGATATAAACTTTGGTAGCATGTGTTATGTTTTGACTTTTTGACCCGGCCAAAAATGCCATTCAAGGTGGTGCACCGGAAGGAAGTGACACATCCCGGTCGCTGGAAATCGGAAGAGGTTGCGCAGGCGTTGAGGCGTGTCTATATTACTGCGTGGGAGTTTGAAGGTAATATAAGGCCGACGAATTGAGGACAGTGAGAGATAGGTGAGAAGGAGAGCAAGCAGTACAGTGGAAGACGGAGGTCGACGCGAGTAGTAGGGAAAGCCAGCACTCAGAAGAGTTTACTCCAGTGTCCGGTTGAGCAGCCATGAAGAACGAGAAAGACACAACGCTGACGGCCATAACTTTGGGGTCAAAATATTTCAGTAATGTTCGATCTCCAGCTCTCTCTCACACGCAAACTTGGAACAACCCTTTCGAAACTTACAAATAAAGATGTGAGGTAAAATATTTTATAAAGAAGTCTTCCTGCGTCTTCCTTCCTGCGTGCGTCGTTTGTTCCTGTGTCTTTATCATCGGGCGTCTTAATTATTATTGCATCGGTATGTATCCAGCATATATATGTATATTTCTGCATGAATCAGCAGATGACTATGTAACACATGGTCAACATTTTATGTAGGGCACAAGTCCATGTGGATCACCTTTCTCTTTCAGTTTTGTACTTTCTTCTTCTTCTTCTTCTTCTTCTTCTTCTTCTTCTTCTTATTATTATTATTATTATTATTATTATTATTATTATTGTTGTTTTTGTTGGTGGTGGTGGCGAGTTTTTCAAAATTTAACGTATTAATGGGTTTTTAATGGACCCTTAATCATCTACACTACTCTTCTAAACGCCCTAGGCGATTTATTAGTGCTGTGAGGGATCTAACTACGATTAGTGTCAATGTCAAATTGATGCTCCATAGATTTTTCAGTTCTCCGCCCAGGCTCAGGTATTTGTCCATCTTTCAACTTGGGAAATCATCGAAATTTTAAATTGAAGTTTGAAAGTTGGATATATCAGTTTTACTTAGATATTGGCGGTACATGCATTGATTTCGATGTGGTAATTCAAATCCTTCCACACAGAAACATCAGGGGGATTCTTTCACCCTCTGTTCGAACAGAAGAATGATATTTCGCCAGACAACGCCCCCCAAAAAGATGGAAGTCTACGTCATCTTTAAAAGAGATTGATGAAAAGCCCTGATAGGCAGTCAGTTCATGGACACCTGAAGCCAAATAGCGGACAGTCAAATGCTAAGCTAAATCGATTAACACCTTATTGCAATCTCGTTTATGCCGGTGTCTGCCTTGTCACATTCATGAGTACTTGCTATTTTTCCTTAAAAGAGGAAACTGTGAAAAAAAACGACCTACTAATCAAGCGAAATGTACTTTTGGTCTTTTTTTGCTCTGCCATTATTTCTATGTACTTTTATCCTTTCTTTAATATTTGTAAAAACATATGAGAGGTTAAGAATATGTATGTATGTATGTATGTATGTATATTTCCCGTTCTTCGGATAGAGACGCAGGCTATTCAACATTGTAGCCGATGTACTGCAAGGAGACACCTTAGCCCCATATCTCTTCATCATTTGTCTTGACTACGTGCTTAGAATATCTATCGATAAAATCAAAGAAAATAGTTTAAAGTTAACAAAGGAAAGAAGCAGAAGGAACCCCGCAAAAACAATTATCAACGCCGACTACGCCGGTGATATAGCACTTCTGGCAAATGCACCCGCCCAAGCAAAATCCAGCTACATAGTCTGGAACGAGCCGCTATCGGCATTGGCCTCCATGTCAATGCACACAAGAGGGAATATATGTGCTCTAATCAAACAGGCGACATCTCCACACTAAACGATAGCTCTTTGAAACTAGTAAACAAGTTCACCTACCTTGTGTTGTATTGTCATCTGCTGATTTATGCAGAAATATACATATATATGCTGGATACATACCGACGCAATGAACAACAAACGCATGAAGGAAGACGCAGGAAGACTTCTTTAACAAAATGTTTACCTCTCACTTTATTGCAAGGGTTCGAAAAGGTTGTGCGGGGTTTTACTGAGAGAGGGAGCTGGAGATCGAAAATAACTTCAATATTTTGACCCCAATGTTATGGCCGTCACGTTGTGTCTTTCTTGTTCTCTTGATGCTCAACTGGAGGCCTACAGCCCATTCTGCTGGATGCTGGCTTTCTTTATTACATCTTATTAGCTTCTTCTCTGGACCCCAAACTCCATCGGGGATCCCCCCCCGGTCGGGTGTGCCTTTCCCTACCACATCTCGACTCCAACTGTCTGGAACTCTTCTGGCAACTACACTGGCTCGTCGAACTCAACTGAATTATACAATCGTTCGACGCCCACTCGATCCCAGAAATCGAACGCCTGTCATCAAGCGGAAACAACTGTCATGCAGTTCAGAGGTCACTCTCCTCCGGTGCATCACTCCGTAGTGTACCATGGAAATTTTTTTTCTCGTCCGATTTCATCAGCCAATCTCCGCCCACGCGATTTCCTCTCATAACTGCCACTAGAATGTGTCACCTCCCTCCGGTGCATCATCCCGAATGGCACTCTCGGCCGGGTCAAAAGGTCAAAATACAACACCTAGGAAGCAGTGTCTCATCAACCGAGACAAGCATCAACACGCGACTAGCAATAGTATGGACAGCTAACGATAGACTAGCTGTCATATCGTAATCAGACATAACCGATAAAATAAAACGTAGTTTCTTCAAAGCAGCGGTCGTATCGATACTGCTATATGGATGCACTACAAGGACGCAAACTAAACGTATGGAGAAAAAAACTTGACGATAACACTACAAGAATGCTCTCGAACAATATTAAACAAGTCCTGGAGGCAGCAACCCAGAAAGAAGCATGTGTACGGCCACCTACCACCCATCAAGAAAACTTTCAAAATTAGACCAACCAGACATGCAGGACACTGCTGGAGAAGTAGGGACGAGCTTATAAGATAAATCCTCCCGGGGACCCCTTCCCATGGGCGAGCAAAGGCAGGTCAACCAGCTGGAACCTACATACAGCAGCTCTGTGCCCATACGGGTTGTAGCCCTGGAGATCTACAGGAAGCAATGGACGATAAGGATGGGTGGCGAGAGAGGGTCAGAGATATCCGTGCTGATGGCGCGAGATGATGATGATGATATTTTTACGATGAATATATGCATATG
Source organism: Sepioteuthis lessoniana (assembly GCA_963585895.1). Taxonomy (NCBI): domain Eukaryota; kingdom Metazoa; phylum Mollusca; class Cephalopoda; order Myopsida; family Loliginidae; genus Sepioteuthis; species Sepioteuthis lessoniana. The sequence goes on from CAUZXS010004889.1 coordinate 21,448, forward strand.
ATTAAGTAAAACGTAAGCAGTTTTCCTGAACAGACGTATGTCACCAAATTGGTGGAGCAGTAAGATACCATGTCTAGAGTAAATGTAGACGGGTTTCAATCCCAGCTTGAAGCGCCCTGAGTGTTTAACCACCCTGAAGAGTTGTGAGACAACGAAACTGTCTGTTTTCGGTGACAATATATATATATATATATATATACTAAAGAAAAAGCATTATATATATATATATACTGAGAGATAGAAACATTTTTAATTGTGTACGGGAAAAAATGATTTTTTGGTTAGGAATAATTTGCAGAATAAACAATTTTAGTTGGTTCCTAAATATCACCATGAAAGTAAATATTTACTTCGCATTTTGGATGACAGATTAAACTTCGTGACTTTGTATTTCAACCTCATCATTGTTACAACGCACAAAATAATATGATATATTTGTTCAGTTGTATCTAACCACTACTTATTACAGGTTTAACACTGATACAAGCAATATAGATGAAAAATCAAAACTAGATAACCAAATTAATAAGATACAAAAGCCACCATTGTTCATTATGATAAAAGACCATGAATTTTATTTCATGACAAAGACGCAATGCAGCTTTATTAGACCCTTCCAAAAGCAAATTTGGCAGTATTACTGAGGTCAAAGAAGAATAAAAATTACCGCGAACTAAGAAATAGCCAGGAGATAAACCAATAGAGAAACACAAAAGCTGCCATTGATTGCTTTAATAAAACTAATAATAGAAATAGATGCGTTTTCATATAATTTGATATCAAAGACTATTATCCTTCAATATCTAAAGAACTGCTTGATAAAGTACTACACTTGGTCGAAGAATGTATTGACCAATAAGAATACCAAGTTTGTTTAATCAAATATTGCCAAGAGTCTGTTTCAGTCTACAAATAAAATATCTGGGCACAAAAAGGATCCTAATGAGATTTTTTATATCATGATACGATGATTTAAAGTGAGTTAGGTGTTATTAGAACGTGGAGAACTATATGTTGTGGAATGACGTATGTCTTTAAGAAGAATATAGAATGTACTGGGTTCTTAGCCAATATCTAATAAAAAGACGAACGTTCACGAAATAGGAACTAAATTATAAAATAATTAATTAAAAATGTCTAATAATCCTTGGGGCTAGACTGCGTCTTTGCAGATGGATGAGACACCCCCATCGCTTTTCCTGGAGAGGACCATAAACAATCTGGCGGTGAGGCTCCAATAATGCTGTTGCTTTGTGGAATGCTGAGTACACCTCCATTGCCATCAATCCAAGTTCCACTATGGCCGAGAATGGTAGCACCTGATAGTCTCCCATCAATGGGTCAAATAGAACAAAATAGTGTACCTTGCTAAACTGAATTGTTTAAATAGAACTATTTTGACATTTAAACTTTGTACCTATATTAAAGTGAATTGTTTGAAAGAAAACTATTAATATGTATAAAAATGGATTTAGCATTATAAAAGCGACAATGATTGATATATCATGAAACCAAGCCAAACCATATATTGGGACTTGAAATATGACTTATCACTAAATAAGTCCATTTTCTTGGTTTGACTCAGGCCCAAACAATGTTATGTGAAAAATATAAAGATGTATTAAGATACTTTTATACAAAAAATATTTATCCAACCCTTCCCAAAATATTAACAAAAATATCCATATATTAATCACGTATACACTGTCCATGAATTAGAGTAAGCAATTATTTTTCCTCTGAGCAACAAATAAAAACGAAGATGCTTTGAAGGAAAGTAAAGAAGACAAACGGCTGATCTATAGCTAAAGAATAACCAAAATACTTCGGTTTGATTATATTTTTTAATAACATACAAGTCCATGTGGATATATTTAAATCCAAATTCTCTTTATATATATATATATATATATATATATATATATATATATATGTGTGTGTGTGTGTGTGTGTGTGTGTGTGTGTGCTTTTTATTCTTCTTTTGTTCTTTCTTTCTTTCTTTCTTTTATTCCTTCTGTCTCGTAATCTTTCTCGTTAAACAACGTACATAATTCTATACAATATTCCTAATAAGTCAAATGACGTAATTTAAGCATCAAACGCTGATTTGCCAGTTAAACGGCTAACTTTTTCTTACAATACATATTTTCCCGTAGGTTTTTGTATTTCACATTTCTAATCATCCATCGTTAACTTAAAATTATAATTATCACCCCTCATGGTCCTGATGATGGTTCAGTAGAACCGAAACGCTATAGTGTCGACCCGTTAATAAATCATTCCTTCCACTTGGATCGTTGTTATCAGTTTTTCTACATATTGTCGGATTACAATCCTTTATTTACTCTTCATATATATATATATATATATATATATATATATATATATATATATATATACGTAGTGCCTTCAATATGTTTCCAAACTTTTTGGGTACAGGCATTTAAAATTGCTATCGACTCTTGAAAATTCACTATTCACTATACATTTTCTGAGATGACTGACCGATTTTTACGATTTCAGGTTCAAATGAACAGCTACAGCAGCAATTGAAATACACCGTAATAGAGCCTGATTGTCACAGCTGGTGAATTTGAAAAATGCAATCTGGACAAGGGGACACATTAGAAGAACGATATTCAATAAAATTCTGTTTTAAACGTGGAAAAATGCCACAGAAACGTAGACTGCTTTTCGACCATCTTGCATGAATCGAACATCAGTTTTAGAGTGGCATAAGAGTGGCAGCCGGAGGGGATTATTTTGAAGGGGACTAGTGTTTCATGTGTGTACTATCAATAAAAGTGCCCATACGAAAAAAGTTTGGAAACTTATTTTTGTGATCCTCGTATATATATATATATATATATAGGGTGCGTGTGAATAGATAGATAGATTGATTGATAATTCTTAAACGAACTTTTTTTTAAAAATCCTCTCCGGTCAGATCCTAGTCAGGGAAATTTTATAAACCTGAGCAAGAGAAACCGATTTCGATTTTGGAAAATTAGATTAGTATAGGGGAAATGTGTTATGGTGGAATGGATTTTTGAAAGGAATTGTAGATGAAAATTATGTTATGTACGTGTAGAAGGAGTTTGACAAACGGATTGTTTGATGGTAACAGAAAAGCAAATATAATACTATCGTTCAAACTACAGGAGTCAAAAGATAATAAATTGTTTTGACAGATTGCTGCGCTCCAAGACCGTTTGAAGTGAAAAAACAAAAAAACAAAACAAAACACACACACAAAAAAAATACGAATGCATATCAAAGCCAGAGTATGTCAATCATCAAAGGTGACTCATTATGAAAATCTAAAATCGGAATAACTTATTTCCTAAAAGCCTATGTGGATTTTTTTATAAAGCATGTGAGCAAAAATCTATCGGAAACCAAATTAGGAAAAAATGATATCTTCTTTAAGTTCGCCTTTCCCACTTCCCAGTGGAAAAAGTACTTATTTACGACGCCAAGGAAATCCAGACTGAGTGACAGACAAAGGGAAAGAGCATCATGTGACTCAGTGAGCAGTTTCACCGAAGCCCGGACGGCTCATTGGCCCAGTGAATAGAGTGTTTGCCAATTGTCCGTGAGACCTTGGTTCAATCCTAGGTCGCGTCATACCAAAGACTTTTAAAAATGCTACTAGATACCTCTTTGCTTAGCACTAAGCAATATAAGGTATTATCAAGGGTAAAGTGGACTAATCCAGGGAAAGAAGTAGCACCCTCGCCAACATCTTGGTATAATAACTATTGAAAAGGGAGCCTTCTGGTCGCCCTCGACTACTGTCGCCAACTAGCTGACTCCCGTCATTATAGAAAGCATAGAAAACCGAGCATAATATAACGCAGTAAAAAAACACAGATGTTTAATGTAATAAGCACTAGTGAAATAGTTGCAGGACATGAAGAAAGCAAACATAATTACAATTTAAGTTTGCCTTGTGTCAGACTAGTGACAACGAAAATAGAAAAGCCTAAAAATTATACGAAGGATTGACGGACAATTAATATGCAAACTGACCTCCGGAGTGGGTAAATATATACCAGTTTCGAAATACATTTTTTCGTACTAAATATTGTTATTTTTTCAAGTTGGGTTTTGTTCTCTGTGTCTTGGCGTCGTCTTTTATTATTTTTGCTTACTTAATGGTGTGGTTTCAACTGTCTACTCATCGATCAGTGACTCCGATTAACGATTGATCTTTTGTCTGGATCTAGAAAATACAACATAGGCAGATAACGGATTTGATGTGTCATCCGAAAACTTAACCGACCAACGGAACGGTTGGTGGGTTAGTGTTTGATGAGGGTGGCTGTACCGTCACAGGTAAGATTCTTGTCCAACAAGTTACAGCTCATTTGTTTGTGCACGAATTAATTGTTTCAAGTATTGCTTACACTAATGCTTATATTAAAATATTAATTATTCTTTTATACAAAGGTAAATGTTTTCAAGAATTGTAATTTAATACTAATAATACTATTCAATATATTGCTCGCTGTTTAAACAGTTTCGAAAATTCAGTCGACCCGCAGTCACCGCCATCTAGCATCTTTAAGACATGATAAGTTGGTTACTTTTTTGTACAAGAGCAATTTGAAGAATATAGTTGAAGCAATTATATTGGTGCTGGGGCATAACCATTAGTGTGATTAAATCGTGCCTCTACCCGCATAGTAAAGCCTAAAGGGGAATGTTGCAGGTCACCTGACTAGTTCAGTTGCCTTGATACAAGATTGTCAGCAATCAGGATCCTGTTCCGAAGCTTTACAAGTCATCGTCCACCCTCAACGTGAGGCCTTCTGGAGGTTCTAATTCTTCTTAAGATGGGGAGACCACGTATTTTAGTGCCTGAATCGAAATAAATGAAAAAAAAAATGCTTTGGAAAATCAACTTATTGCTGTAATTCCAAAATTTCTTGGATAACAAATAATCAAAACACAACACAAATATTCTTTATTGACAACCTTACCTGCAATGGACCGAAATGCAACTTCAGGGGAAAGTCAGGTACCTTTTAGATATCAAAAATCTCAAAAATATTATAATGTATCTGTCAAACGGTCAGTAAAGATTAAAATAGCCTTCATATAGCTTATTTGGGTGTAGCTGAAACGGAAGGGAATAAGAAACGAAACAAATATGGAGAAATAGTTTCGACATTAGGAAGCATCTTCTTCGTCGTTTAACTAGAAACTATAAGTTATTATAAAACAACATTCAGCTCCGAGTATTATTAATTTTCCAACTGTTAGCATACATCAGATTATGAACGGTAACGCGTCTTATTACTATACTTTAGAATAAAAAATGTGCATGAATAATTAACCAATATTATTGAATTAACTATAGATATATTAGTTGAATGAATGAATTACGTTCTTGTCCTAAATAACAAAGGTATAAATTTCGAATAAACATCTTGTAAAGTTAAATAATTCACAAATATATATGAAGATTGGTCAATCGGTATGAATCTCTTTGTAAACAGGAGATTAGGCAAAGTGAGCCAGCATTTGTAAATATTTTTTCTTCCTGCCTCTTTCTTTTAGTTAGGGTGAGCATAGTGTTTTTGATTGCCATCCACTAATATATATATATATATATATATATATATATATATATATATATATAGAGAGAGAGAGAGAGAGAGAGATAAATAGATAGATACATACATAGATTCTACTGTATGTATGAGAAAAAATTATACATACTTATATAGTGTCCCCACCCAATATATATATATATATATGTGTGTGTGTGTGTGTGTGTGTGTGTGTATGAATATTCAATTAATTAAATTTTATTTATTTCTGCGTATATATATATATATATATATATATATATATATATATATACACGATACTGTATATTCCTTCATAAGTCTATGTTTCTCATAAGTACGAGGATCATTAAATGAGTTTCCAGATTTTTTTTCGTATTGGCACTTTTATTGATAGTACTCACATGAAACACTAGTCCTCTTCGAAGTAATCTCCTCCGGTTGCAATGCACTTGTTGTACCGTTACAACAACTTTTGGAAGGCTCCATGGAAGTCCTCCTGTGTGAGCATGTCAATGACCTTCGTCACAACCTCTTTCATCTCCTCAATTGTCTCATAACGACAGACTATGAGCTTAGGTGATAACCAAAAGTCACAGGGAGCAAGGTCTGGACGATAGGAAGGCTGAGGAATTATGTTGATGCTCATCTTGGTCAAATAGTCAATGACAAGGATGGAGCCGTGGATTGGTGTATTGTCCTGGTGGAAATGCCACAGACCCGATTTGAAGAGTGCTAGCCTCTTCCGACGGAATGTCTTCCTGGACTCCCTTAAAACCTCAATATAGTAACCCTAACCCTAACAATTTGGCCAATCTGAAGAATTCCATACATTTTGTGGTATCTTTAAAACAGAATTGTATTGAATATCGTTCTTCTAAAGTGTCCTCACGTCCAGATTGCATTTTTGAAATTCACTTGCTTTGACAATCAGGCTTTAGTAGGGTGTGTTCCAATTGCTGCTGTAGCTGTTCATTTGAACCTGAAATCATAACAATTGGTCTGTCATCCCAGAAGATGTATAGCAATAACATAGTGAATTTTCAAGAGTCTACGACAATTTTAACAAGAAAAAGGCTGAAAACATATTGAATTCCCAACCAATATTCAAGTAATTAAGTTTTATTTATTTCTGCATATATATATATATATATATATATATATATATATATATATATATATGCGTGTATTCATGCGTATGTGTGTATACTCGCGTGTGTGTGTGTGTGTGCATATACATATATTTTTGGATATGTATGTACTTTTATTTCTCATAATACGTGTTTGTCCTTTCATTCTCTTTTTTCCAACATTTTTCTTTTATATTATAAAAACGTTCTCTCTACATTTTTGTCATCCTCCCGTTCTTTCGGTAATTGTATTTTCGCCTAGATTTTCATTTCATTCAGCCCTAATTTTTTATTAGTTGATGGACTTCTTTTCTTGCCTTTGATTTCATCTAATTGCATTTTTGTCTCATGTTCCTTCTGTGAAAGTTTATCCGCCCATTTCTTACTCCCGTTCTCTCATTAAATCCACCTCTCACTTTGTCTTGCTTATTGATTACTTCGTACGATATTAAACTCTCTTACTTTTGCTGTTTTATTATTTTGAATGTATTTATTTTATAGTTTAGACCTTCATTTCTATATTACCTGCGATACAATGTTGAAAAATATTTTTCCTTATTTCATTTTATAAAATTATATTATTATGAAATCTTTGTAATAGACAATAGACTTAAACCAAAGGATTATAAACTGTAAACGTTACTAAAAATCTGTTGATAATATAATATAATGGATATTTACCAGTCACTATGCTTATGATTATTTAAACTGATGTCGTTTAGTAAATATTTTCACTGAGTTTTGAAGATATACAAATGATGTTTCAGAAAAGAAATATATATCATTTCGTAATCTAATAACCTTACTATGTCGCTAATCATATATTTCCACCTCTTATTATTTTAAACACCAAGTATATATAGAATTTAAGTAAATGAAACTTGAGAGCTCTATCAGTATATTTTTTTTTTTTTTTAACTAGAATCTTAAACTCGTCGTGTGATTTTCTATGGCGTAGTAGCTAATGTGTGTGACTGTGATATCGTTGCAAGTGCGTTCGAACTGCACTCGCAGTATTAACGTTCATTTTCGAACTAATCATCTTAGGGAATGTATGATCTCCTTCATCAGCTCTGCTTATTGGTTAAATACTACCACTACTGTAGTTATTCACTTATGGCTTTAGCATAAAATAACTCACGAATTTTATATGCCGTTAAACAAACAAATGAAACCAAAGCAAACGAAATGAAGGAAACATTCTATGCAATCATTTGAAATTTCTATGTCGAAGAATTATCTTTAAACGATTTACCCTAGGCAGCGGGAATGTATCTCCCTCGGAAGAGTAAACCTGTCTAAAAATCTAAGCGTCCAGGGTAGGTGACAAAACTCCATCTGGTGGTGAGGCTCTAATTCTTGAGATCTGGCTTATATGGACAACACCTACATTGTTATTACTCCCAGATTCAATCTGACCCTAAGTTTATATACCTGTTATTGTCACACATGTGGGTCACAGAGAACGGTTTAGAAATTATTCGTATTCTTTGTTAGCATAACGATGTGCACACAACTGTGAAGAAATAGAAACTGTTTAAAAAAAATAAAAACCAACAATATACGGTGTTCTCTCACCCCGAGGTCTAAAGTAACGCAAAACGGGATAAAATGTCATTAAAATCAAATAACTAATCAGCTATATGTTTAATAAGTAAGAACTGATTAAATAGACAACTTCATTTTAGAAAGACGCTTCATTCATTTTTTCTTGTTAATTCTAGAATATTAAATTCAATACTGTGGTAGCATTATAACTCATTTCACATAAGCGTTAGTTGATGGTCTTTTACTGGAGTGTGAGTGACAGCAAGTCCCCTCAGGTTTTCTGGACTCTTCTCAGTATTCTGGCCGTTCTCAATAATGCTGTAGTTTGAATGGTCTCCACTCGTCCTCCAACCTCGTGTCCCTTTGATAATCCTTTAGTTACTGTACTAAAACCACCAAACACGTTTGGTATAATTGTCACCTTTATGATCCATGGTCATTTTCAATTCCCTAGCAAGGTAGAGTTACTGATCTCTCTTTTCATTTTCTTTTAGTTCTATTCTGTGGTCAGCCAGGACAGCAAAGCCGACAATTTTAAAAGTTCTCTTTTTGTTGTTTATTATTAGGTCTGCTCTTCTGGCCGAGATTAGGTAATCTGTTTGTATGTCAAAGTCTTATAGGAGTTTGTGTGTGTGTCATTCTCCAGGACAGATGCTGGGTTTCGCATATACCATTTGTTCGTATGGTCAAATTTAAATTTCTTGCACATCTCCCAGAGGATCACCCTTCCCACCCAGTCGTGTGTAGTCTTATACTCCTTCTGTGCTAATTTGCTGCATTCACTTATTACGTGATTGATAGTTTCGTCTTTGTCACTACATAGCCTATATTTGCTATTTTGTTTCGTCTTATCTATTCTCATTTTGATATGATTGGTTCTTATGGCATTGTTTTGTGTTGCTATTAGGAGAGATTCTGTTTCTGTCTTGAAGTTTCCATTTCTTAGCCGAGTCCAGACTTTCTTGTGTGAGATGTTGTTTATTAGTCGTTTAAATCGCCCATAAAGCTGCTTTTCTTCTCATTTTTGTTTACCTGTTATTGTCATTTTATTAGCCATCGTGCTGTCAGTATCGTTTATGAGGGATGTAATCAGTCCTCCTTCGTGCTTTTCTATGTAGTTGTCGAGTCATTGTATCGATACGTCAACGCTGTCTTCAGTGCTGGTAAGTCCTCTTCCTCTTTCCTTTCTTGATACATATAGTCAGTCAACGTCGTCTCTGGGATGTAATGCCTTGTGCATGGTCGTTAGATATTATTATTATTATTATGGTCCTTCAGAGCTTTTCATATTAGCTAACGTTGATGTTTTTCTATGATGCTTCAGTGACAGCAAGTCATCTCATGTCTCCAGGACTCTTCGAAGTATTCAGGCCAATCTTACAACTGCTGTAGTTTGGATAGTCTCCACTCACCCTGTTATTTTTAAGTCCGCTAGACCCTGCAGCAACTTTTGGTGACTGTTCTAAGAACACCAATCTCAACCGTTATAACGGTCACTTTCATGTTCCACAGTTTTTCAATTCCCTAGTCAGGTCGAGGTACTTATCTTTCTTTTCGCTCTCTTTCAATTTTACTTGGTGGTCCACTGGGACAGCAAATTCACAATTCTGTAAATTATTTTTATTTGTTGTTGATTATTATGTCTGCTCGTCTGGTTGAGATTTGGTGATCCGACTGTATCTCAAAATCATAGGACAAATTCTGCCTTGTGCATATTCCATTAGTTCGTACGATCAAATTTAAATCCCTTGCACAATTCACAGTAGATCACCCTTCCCACCCATTTGTATCTAGTGTAATACTCTTTCTTTGCTAATATGCTGCATTCGCTTATTATGTGATTGATCGTTTCGTCTCTATCACCACATAACGTACATCTGTTTTGTTGCGTCCTATCTATTTTCGCTTTGTTATTATTGGTCCTTACGGCGTTATTTTTTGCAACTATTAGAAGAGATTCAGTTTCTCTCTTAAGATTTTCCTTTATTAGCTACGTCAACGTTTCCTCGTATGAGATGTCGCTTGTTATTCGCTTAAAATATCCATAGAGTTGTTTTTCTGTCCGTTTTGGTTTTCTGATTATTTCCGTTCCAACAAAGAACATGCTGTTAGCACCGAAATGGTTTCAGTATGAACTGGACTAAAATTAAATAACCTTTTGCGGACCGTCGGTTTTTGATTTGTAGAGAGATAATAAACCATTCTGTTTTATTTGTTTTTTTGGTCGTCTTTTTTTGGTGTGGATGGGAATGTGCCTACATTTTTCTTCTTCTTAATTCCTCGGCCACTTTCTCTGATTTATATTTTCAAATACTGTCTAAAAATCTTAACTATATACGAAAAGTTGGTTATTTTTATTATTATTATCATTTACTCATTAGAGTTTTTCAAATAAGCGTTAGCTGATGGCATTCACTGGAGTTTGAGTGACAGGAAATCTCAAGTCTCCAGTATTCTGGCCATTCTCAATAATGTAGTAGTTTGGATGGTCTTCACTCGTCCGCCAACTTCCAAGTCCTCCAGTCCCGTTTGTAATCGTTTAGTTACTGTTCCAAACACACAAATTACAGTTGGTATAATTGTCACCAGCATGTTCCACAGTTTTTTCAATTCCCAAGAAAGGCTGAGGTACTTATCCTTCTTTTCACATTCAGTTTTATTCTGTGGTCAGCCAGGACAGCAAAGTCGACAATTTTGCAAGTTCTCTTTTTTTTTTTTTTGTTGATTATTATAAGGTGTGGTCTTCTGGCCGAGATTAGGTGGTATGTGTATATGTCAAAGTCCCATAGGAGTTCATGTGTGTTATTTTCTAGGACAGGTGCTGGGTTGTGCATATACCATTTGTTCGTATGTTCAAATTTAAATTTCTTTCACATCTCCCAGTGGATCACCTTATCCACCCAGTCGTGTTTAGTCTCGTATTCCTTCTGCGCTAATTTGCTGCATATTATTATTATTATTATTATTATTATTATTATTATTATTATTATTATTATTATTATTCCTTCTAGAGTTTTTCACACATGCGTTATCTGATTTTTTTTTTTTTACTGGAGTCTGAATGACAGCAAATCTCCTCAAGCCACCTGGCTACTTTTCATTATTCTGGCCGATCTTAATAACGATGTAGTTTCGGTTGTCTCCACTTGACCTCTTTTTCTTAGCATAAAATAACTCACGAATTTTATATACCGTAAAACAAAGAAATGAAATCAAAGCAAACAAAATGAAGGAAAAATTCTATGCAGTGATTTCATCATTTGGAGATTGATCAAAGCACACCAGTTACAATTGGTATCATAATAACCTTCATATTCCATATTTTTAAATTCCCTAGAATGGTTTAGGTACTTTTCGAAGGATAAGTAGATTTCTTTTAATTTTTCCCTATGGTCTGCCTGGACCGCAAAGTTTTCTTTTCGGTAGGTTCTTTACTTTCAAGGGTTTTTTTTCCACTTGCATTAGCTGATGGTTTTCGACTCGATTTTGAAGAAGTCTACTGAAGTCTCCAGAACTCTTCTTAGTATTCTGGCCGAGCTCCTTAATTGTCAACACTTGTATTTTTATGCCCCAGTCTTCTAGCCCTTTTTCCTATCTTTTGTGGATCAATATAATTACAATTTACACACAGTTATTTTCATTTTCAGTCGTTTATTTTGAAAAGTCTTGGTACTTACCTCTCTTTCCATTTTCGTTTAGTTTTACTCTGTGGACTGCATGGACAGCAAATCCCACTATTCAGCATGTTGTCTTTCTTTTTGTTGACTATCAGTTGATCTAGCCGTGTGGCCGAGATTACGTGATCTGTTTATTTCTAAAATTCTCGGAGAATTGTGTGCTTCTCATTCTATGGATTATGGATTGGACATACACTACTTGTTCGTGCGGTCAAATTTAAATTTTTTTCACAATTCCTATCGGATCAACTTCCACACCCAGTCGTGTGTAGTCTTATACTCTTTAGCGCTAATTTGCTGCATTTGTTTATCATGCGATTGATTGTTTCGTCTCAACCGACTCTGTAAGTGACTTTTGCGACAAGAATAAGGAACCTTGTGTCACCCTCAGGTGCGCTAAACACTGGTTTCTTGATTTTTGTAATGCATAATTATGGTGGTAACATTTTTGCAGATACCATATGCTTGTAATATTTGCTAAATCTAAACTATTGGAGAAACATACAAGGAGTAGTGTTGCAACGATATTTTCTTGCTACTTTCCTTCGATAATTCGATGGGTTGTCAGAATCTGTGATGTTGAAGATCACAATCTCCAAAAGGCGTTCAGATTTTCCCTATAAATATTCTCAACTTTTAAGTAGAGAAGCAAGTCATTTCAATCTAAGCGGCTACAGAAGTTATGCATCTATAGTTCTTAGAGATGTTGCGGTCAACTTTTTGGGAAATGGGAGAGGCAGCCGTTTGTCCATTTCTCAGTAGTGTTTTGCTTATATACAACATTGCACAATCGGAGAACTATGTAACAGACATTTCTTATCTTACATATTTCAGGAGGTATTTTGACGAGGCAATTAGCTTTTCCGATTTTCATTTTTCAATGCTGCATCAAGTTCTTCCACCTGGAAAAGTCCAAGATTAATGTTTAGTTGTTAATAAAAAAAAATATTCTATCGTAGGTTTATCATTGTATCACAATAGTTTCCGAAAAGATCCTTGAAATGTTCTTTTCCATTTCGGAAAAGTTACCAGCCAAGAATATATATATATATATATATATATATATATATATATATATATATATATATATATATATATACTTTGCATATGAATTTTCCATTGCTACTTATATTGTGTTACCTTTTTTTTATATTGCTATGAAGTTTAGCAATAGGTGATACCATACAATATATTTTGACTGTTTTATTTCACTAAAAATCAGAAAGTTCCAATATCTACTTTAGGAGAAATTATCTTTTTAGTAAAAAGATATGTTAATGAATAACCATATCAGTTAGTCCATCAAAGTTTGGAAAATTCTTCTTTGATCTTTTCAGAATTTTTTAATCCACTCATTCGTATTGAAACTTTTCACCTCAATCTTCTTTCATTGTGCATCTATTTTTCATTCTTTTTCTTTCACTCGCTCTCTTCTTCCTTCTTCTAATCACTCATTATTTCTCTTTTACATTCTCTCTCTACCTCACTCAAAAGTGAATCCGTTATTCTTTGTTCCTCTTTGTTTCTCTTTTCAGTCTTAAAAAAATCTCTTGCTTTATTCTCTTCTGATTTTCTCTTTCTTTTTTTCATCTCTCTTTATTTACTTTACTTTTTCATTCCACAATTCTTTTGGTTTATTTTTGACTCGTTCATCAACTGTTTATTATTCTTTTTTCAATATTATTTGTTTATTCTTTCAGAATTTGAAATACTTCCTTATATTTTGTTGAACATTTCTAATTCAGCTTTCTTACATTTTACTACACCAAGTTTGTTCACATCCTTGGAAAGTTTCTTACTTTTCAAGTTTTACTATTTTTTTATTTCTTTCTTTAATAATCTGTAAAAAGTTTTCTGCGTTTTTTTTAAGATTTTTTTTAGTTTTACTTTTTTCCTTTCTTTTAGTCTTCCTGACATTCTTCCTGTTACTTCCCTTCTGTCATTCTATTATGAAGGTGTATATAATACATTCCTACCACCATTTAATTTTAATCGTTTCCATTTTCATTTCTACTAAAATCTCTATCCTGAATTTTTCTTTCTTTCTTTCTTAACACACACACACACACACACACACATACACACACACACATACCTATATATATATATATATATATATATATATATTTCATGTTTTCGTTTCACTAACAGATTTTATGGATATATTTTCTTTTTTTTTATTAATATGCCTGGCCTTCATATTATTTTTTTTTTTGCTTGCTTGCTTGCTTCTTCTTTCTTTCTTTCTTTCTTTTTTTCTTTCTTTATGTCCACAATGGTCCAAAATTTATCTATAAATCTATCTTATATTAACATATAAAAGTGGCATATCCATATGTCCGTAACCTAATGATGAATAAACAACAGATATTTATTTACGACTTAACCTTCTTTTTAATTACATTTAATCCAGCGGTCCCAAATTACTTATTGAGCTTGAATACTATTCAGCAATTATTTCGAATACAAATCAGTCTACAACTTTAGGATTTGGCTATACTTCTCATATTAAACCACTTGAAATATCTTCTTCTTCTTCTTCTTCTTCTTCTTCTTCTTCTTCTTCTTCTTCTTCTTCTTCTTCTTCTTCTGTTATTTTTTGGTCTTCGCGTTCTTTCTATGCAGTCCTACTCTAAATTTCTTTTCAATTTACCGCCTCTATTTAAATCTATCTACCTTCATTATTCTTCGATCTATCATTTTTATATTACTTTCCTGATACCTTTGTATGTGTATATCGGAATATATTTACTTATTTTCACATCTACCCTCAGTTTTGCATGCTTTAATCAATTATAATATCTTCAACACTTATTGCACTGCAATCTTCTCTCTTACGGATTTTTACAGCTGAAAACTGGGTTCCCTTTCCTCCCACTTGCCTTTCTTCTTTTCTTTAATGCTTGTTATTACTTTACAATCCTTTCTTTTAGCCTTTTGTTCTTTCCGGTTATGTTCTTCCTCTCACCTATTTCCCGAAACGCGTTTGTTATTTGCGCAGCTATGATCTTATATATATATATATATATATATATATATATATATATATATATATATATATATATATACCCGTCATTATCTCGGTAGAAGGGGAAAAGTATTCATCGTTCAGTTCATCGGATTTTGTATAGAACTTATTCATCTTCCGCGGTCAATGCAGTTTCAAAGAAAATCGCAAAGGGAGAGAAAGGAATCGGGAGAGAACTTACGAAATCCGGTGAAATCAAAGGGATTGCTTTGGTGTATGCTTATATAAAGTTGAGTGACGATGCAGGTGAATACGTGCAAACATGATTTAGCAATGTCAAATCCTTTTTTTTTAATCAATGAATCTAAATAAATATCATTCTTCCACATTCATGAGCAAGCGACACAGGTCCACTTTTAATATACAACTACATTGAAAAATACATATCTATCTATCTATCTATCTATCTATCTATCTATCTATCTATCTATCTATCAAAACCGATTTTAATAGGTGTTATTTACTATCAAAATTTCCAGGACTGAACCAGGAATAAAAAAAAATGCATAAATATACATCATCATCGTTATGTCACGCCGCCAGCACTGATCTGTTTGACCCTCTGGCAACCCGTCTCTATCGTCCATCGCTCCCGGTAGGTCTTCATGGCTTCATCCTGTATCTGCACAGAATTGTTGTATATATGTTCTAGCTAGTCGTCCTGCCTTTACTCGTCAATGTGAAGGGGTCCGCAGAAGTAAGTTTCTTATGAGTTTGTCCCCATTTCTCCAACAGAGTCCCGCATGTCTGGTTTGTCTAACTTTGATAGTTTTCGTGATGAATGGTTGGTGGCCGTACAGCCATTGTATTGTCGGGTGCTGCCTCCAGTCGTACATTATCTGTGCTTTAAATACAAAAATACAAATACTGTAATTCCAAGTAACAGATGAACCTTGGGAAGAGAAGCTTATACTATTCGATTTTATAAGAAATTGAAAACCTGAGTAAGCGTAAAAATAGAATGCCTATTATGATGCAAAAAAGCATTAATAAGGACTTTGTTGAAATTTAAAAAAGAAAGTAATTGTGAACTTTTACTAAGTTAAAACTTAATACATGTAGGAGTTTTTTTTCGAAAGCCATGGGAAGCAGCATGGTGGACGTAAAAGTCAGCGGACAAACGGTTTAACGCCATGCTTAAACAGTCCCTGGGAGTATGAATACTACGTTTCAATGGCCAGAATCAGCTACTTTGATCGGGGAACTACTGCTGCTCATCAATAAGGGTGGCTTTTATAGATCATAATAAAAACATAGACATCGAAAGATTACCATGATCCACATTAAATATATATAGGTGTGTTCTTAGTTTTTAATTTTTATATATTTACAATTTTGGTTTATGAGTTTTAGTTTTTGAGAGTTTGGTAATAAATAATGCGTTATTATATCAGTCTGGCACATCAGTCTGGTGGATAGATTTTTCGCCAATGGCCAGGTCAAGTCATACCAAAGACTTAAAAATACCTCCTTGCTTAACACACCACAATATAAGGTACATATCAAGGGTAAAGTGGAGCAATCCAGGGAAAGGAGTTGCACCCTCCTCTATTAGTAGCTATTAAAAAGGAAGCCTTTTGGTTGCCCATGACAACGGTCGCCAACTTTACTTTTACTTATATCAGTTTGGAGGGTATACTCGTTAAAGAGAAATTATAGACAACCCCTTATCCTCACAGCTATGGGTTAAATAGTACCACTACTGTTCTTCTAGAATGATGGCTTTGGCATTAAATAACCAACAAAAGTCGATATGCCCTTAAACAAAAGAAACCAAACTCTTGTTTTACAAAAATAGTCTCTTAGGCGGGGGCAATTTGCTCAACCGAGAGTTCACGCATTTCGTTTCCTCTTTTAAAATACTACCTCTTCATATATCATTCTTCAAATCTGTTTCTAGCCTTATGCTCGAAGTGACTAATAATATCTCACATTTTAATCTTGTCAATTTACTTAATCCTTCTCACCCACTCCATTCCTGTAGCAGTACATCTTCTTGTAGAGGTGGCTATCAAGTGAAATATTTATAACTACAAAAACAAAACGAAAAAAGGGATCTTTTTGTTAGAAATGCAAAAATCTGATTTTTTTTTTAAATATCAACATTTGTGAGTTATTTAATGCCAAGGCTAACCTTGTAAAAGAACAGCATTGGTACTATTTTACCAATAGCTTTGGTATAAAAGGTTATAAACTTTCCAAAGGGCATTAGTCATAAAGTGAACGCAATAGTATGACTAAATTTCGAACTAACTCACTTCAAAGAGGTAGACCAGCGATTAACCTTTACATCACGGGAAACAGTTCGCACGAGAAATGACGTAACCTCAATTTAAGAAGGTGTTAACCATTCCTTATTCATTATACTGTCTGATACCAGAGAATTCACAACACGTCAATGTCCAAGAGTATAATTCATCAGCGATAATTAAAACAGTCAATATATTTGCCTAGTATATCTCAAGTAAATCCTTATTTTCTATACACAAATTACTGCAAAGGATACCTCATACGATAACGTAAGTATTTTTGTTTGTTTTCAATTACTGGTATATCACTTTAATTATGTAAAAATTGTCAAACTTTTCGGGGGTAAACTCAAATATATGCATTTATCGATTCCTCCGCAACAGCAGGGTGTGAGATGTGGTAATCTTTAATGTGGGTGTTAACGGGTTTGAATTCAAAGTTTTTCTTCTCCTAAATTGGTTGCCATGCTAAGATTGAAGAGCCGGTACTGCCATGCTGTTTATCCATAGCTGGGGGGAAGATAGTTGGATGTAAACCTTTCCTAAGCATATTATTGCTATACGAAATGAAAACAACCTCCTTCAGGTTTGGAACTCCAATCACAGTGACCATTTCTCACGAAAATAACGATTATATCACAAGTTCAAACACAGATATACACTTTTTCCACATCTCTGTTTGGCTTGATTAGTAACGACTGCTATTTATAGATTGAAAAATCTAAATAATATATTAGATTAAGAAATGTTCACAATTGCTGGAAGGATCGGGGTTCAATTCCATTTCCAGTCATACCAAAAACTTAAAAAATGGTACATGATGCCTCCTAGCTTAACACTCATCATCAAAATGTACGGATCAAGGATAAGTGGAGTAATCCAGATATAGGAGTAGCACCTTCCCCTACACCTTGATATATTTGCTATTAAAAAAAATTGTTTGGGTTGACTTCGATTACAGTCAGTATATATATATACACACACACACACACACACACACACACACATATATATATATATATATATTGTAAAAAGGAAAAAGCTTAAACGTTAATTTGCAAATCTATAATATCTTACATCAACAATTTGAAAAAAATTGCTCAAAATCAAAGCGAAAAATCATTTCTTGTAAGTAAAAATAATTCTAAAATCAGTGTAGATATTTTTGATGATTAGAAGGAATTTTTGGCTTGAATTAAAGGGACACATGTTGTGAACTTTTGCTGTTAACTAACTGCTGCTGATACAAATCAGTGAGATCGTAGGAAAAAAAACATTCGTTTAATTTTTGTTTTTTTTTTTTTTTTAAACAACCACTTGAAATTAAATACATTTTTGAAAGAAAAGAAAAGAAATAAACAGAAAGGTATTTTAGAATGTAATAATTCATTACTTAAACTTGGCTGAGTAAGTATAAAAAAGAATTCATACTTACTGAAGAAATAATCATTTCTTCACATATTTATTCAATTAAGGAAGCTCGAAATTAGTTAAAAATATTGATGAATGATCTATGAATGTATGTCGCTGACAATCTGCATTAAATTTTTTTTCTTAGTGGGAAAAGATTTCCAAAATTATTTTGGGTTATGATCTTTCAAATTTTTTGCAGCAAGTCAAATATTGTCGTCTGCGAAGTTTCTCAAAACTTAGAAACTTGCGTGAATGCACTGAATGAAAAAAAAAATCGCTAAAATAATGATATAAAATATTACTGTACTCGAGCCTACTTTTGCACAAAATATTAACCCTCTTTTTAGTATGGGAATCAATTGATTAACTATATATATATATATATATATATATATATATATATGGGGAGAGGGCGATAAACAGACAGAGAGAAATTATGCAATTTACAAATGCTACTGTTGGAGAGCGGTTTCCATACCTAGAATATAAAAATCCTTTTCCTGCACGTTCAATACTCAAAGTTTCTTGGGGAGTCTTCCATCGTCATATGAGGAACTAAATACAGACTATGATCACGTTTATTTCTGTAGCATCGATGAATATTTTTATATCGTTGTAGATATTTTCATTATTAGTGTCTACCTTTCTGAAGATAAACTTATATATAACCTTATCAATCGGGCAGTTACCGTTTAAAGAGCATCCTTTCCTATTCCTGCAGTTGCTCTACTGTTCAGTTTGTTATCTTTTTCATTTAAAATTTTCAAATTGCGTTTGCTGATGATTTTTTTAATACTGTCCAGACAGCAATAGCCAGTATTTAAATAGCTTTTTGAACAATAAGCTAATTGTTGCAAATAAGGATACATTACACGTAAGATTATATATATATATATATAATCATACGAGTGGTGTATTCTTGCAACACATACTATAATCAGTTTGAATCTCACTACTCAATCTGCATTTCTTGCACTTGAGCAGAGCTTTGTTAATTCTAAATAATATATTACGCCTCACTCAGAAACGTTTACATTCAAGATACAAATAATCAACTCTAAGTAATAAATAAACTGTAATTTCAGTCTTCTGGCATGAATCCAAGAAATTGGTTTTCAAGATCTTAGAGTTCCAAAATCTTTTCTTCTAATTCTGAATGCAGTTCATTAGGATATTATATAAAAGAATTGATGTATGAAATAAAATGAAAAATTTTCAAGTGACATTTTAGATAATACAAATATAAATTTTGAATTTATGTCTATCTTACATCAGATGAAAGTTAAGAATGAGAAATGACACCAAAAATATATATAGATGCATGTAAGTAAAATTCCAATGGCTAATACAGCATCAGAAAGTTATTCTTTTATAGAATGATGTTTCTGTTTCTGACTTGAAATGACCTGTCTCTTTTTCATCGAAACACACACACACACACACACACACACACACACAAGCGTGCTTACTCATTTATAAAGTGGGATAAAAGTTAAAAGATTGAGTCTATTTTTGTGTTTTTAATCTCAATATAAGAACGAAGACAAGTTCTCAGTTGAAAACCTTATGTTATAAAGTGAAGATTTATAGACAAGTTAATGAGAATGTATACACATAAAAGATGAATTTTTGTTTGTCAATTATACAAATGAATAATGCTGTAGATAGACAATTTCTTTGAACATGCATAGAGGTATATTTCAGGAAGAAATTAATAATTTTATTATTATTTAAGTTCGATTGCATCTAGGGCCATTAAAATTAAATTATCGAACGTTTTATGAAAACCATTCAAAGACTAAATTTTTGCTGGGTTCCATAAATTCGAAGATAAAGTTTAAATAAAATGATTTTTTGGAATAAAACATAGCAAGCAATTATAAAAAAAGAATAAAAAGATTGAAATAAAATAATCAATAAAGAAGACTCGATTCCTTTTTTCAAGTATTTTAGGGGAGATAAGCAGTAATTTTGATAAAAAAGTTTGCATTTTTAAAAATGCCAGCGATTTGTTTTGATTGTCTTTTTAAACTGATTAATTTAGATTTCTGCTAACGCATTAGATTTTTTTCTTTTAAATTCATTTAATCTAGAAATTTATTTTAACTTTTTAGAGTTTCTTTTCTAATGCAGGTATAGTAATTTCTAAACTTTTTGCTTAGATATGGCACAAGGTCATATCAATAGGGCACGTAAAGAGACCTTTGCAGGTATGACAGGAGAACCAAAATAATTTTAATAAAAGGACCAAACCTGCTCTTTTTAGCAAAAGATTGGCATTTTTGAACAACGGAAGAATAACACGAAGCCACATTTTTTAGACCTTATATTTCTGATGCATGCATCATTATCGACGGGAAAAGATTGGATTAACGTGCCAAATCAGCTACGCCTAACAAAATATGGATATTTCGTGAACGAGCGTACCCATGCACTATTTCAAATATTTTACTCACTTTTTTAAAAGCATACTTTTCTGCATTTTCCCTATTTTCTTTAGCTTTGCTCTGACTGTTAATTAGTCTCAATATGAAACACTGACAGCAGAGGGATTCCATGATTTCTCATATAAAATTATATATCATCGCAAAGAGGTCTTTTGACGGACAGTGGAATTTAGACATGCATTGCACTAGTTACGGACGGCGAAATGGAATCAACTTTCGCTTCTTTGCAAAGTGACTTAAATCGTATTTTCACATTTAAATTTCTGGAAGTAAAATAATTCTTTTCTTGAACTCTTTCTCAATTTTCGAGTCAATAAAAAATATATAAGTAATCCTGAATTTAGAAACTGCTTTCACGAAATATTCTAACAAAAAGCCTGTGAGTCTTATTTAGAGAAATATTTTCAGCTAGGCATTTAGGATGTCTTTCAAAATTAGAAGAAAGAACTAAATGTATAGCGTGATATTGGAAGAAAAAGAGTTTATCTGAATAATCTATGATTGTTTTCTTGTCGAAATATTACGCATGTTATAAGACTTAAAAACGAATTATTCGAAAAGGATTACGAAGCTACATTACTTTCATTCTCATGATATATATATATATATATATATAAGAAGTGGGTATAATTTTTTTTATAAACAATGGATATGATGTGCTTATGAAATATCATAGTAAAATATAAAAACACAAATTTAATTTAAGGATAAATCCTTCGTTATTAAAAAAATAAATTAAAGAATTATATATATATATATATATATATATTCTACTAAACTATTCATTTAAAAATGCACATTTGATTTAAAATAGTAATGTCTTAAATCTCAGCTGTATTATTGTGTTGTTTAAATGAAGAATGAAGACTTATGCGATTTAATTTTCAGGAAAACTTTACTTTTGGAAGGCGAACTTCTAAATTTGCTAACGAAAACCCCCAAAATTGCCCCCCCCCTGAAAAGAAAGGAAAAAGAAAAAAAAAAAAAATCCAAAACACCTCAAATGTAGTCTAACACGTGCTAAAGACGAAAGCCATAAAAGAGTTGACTCCTCCTCTCTCTTTCTTTCTCTCTCTGTGTGTGTGTGTCTCTCTCTCTCTCTCTCTCTCTCTCTGTCCACCACCAGTTGACCATGATATAGGAGTGGAACCTTTAATATAAATACTAAAATTAGTAATAATTTAATCCTTCATTTGTTGAAATAGTATGCATACGTTTGGAAGTGATTCCGTTTCCAGAAGTTTTTTCACAGAGGTCAGTAAATTTGTTCTACTAAACTATTCATTTAAAAATGCACATTTGATTTAAAATAGTAATGTCTTAAATCTCAGCTGTATTATTGTGTTGTTTAAATGAAGAATGAAGACTTATGCGATTTAATTTTCAGGAAAACTTTACTTTTGGAAGGCGAACTTCTAAATTTGCTAACGAAAACCCCCAAAATTGCCCCCCCCCCTGAAAAGAAAGGAAAAAGAAAAAAAAAAAAAATCCAAAACACCTCAAATGTAGTCTAACACGTGCTAAAGACGAAAGCCATAAAAGAGTTGACTCCTCCTCTCTCTTTCTTTCTCTCTCTGTGTGTGTGTGTCTCTCTCTCTCTCTCTCTCTCTCTCTGTCCACCACCAGTTGACCATGATATAGGAGTGGAACCTTTAATATAAATACTAAAATTAGTAATAATTTAATCCTTCATTTGTTGAAATAGTATGCATACGTTTGGAAGTGATTCCGTTTCCAGAAGTTTTTTCACAGAGGTCAGTAAATTTGTTCTACTAAACTATTCATTTAAAAATGCACATTTGATTTAAAATAGTAATGTCTTAAATCTCAGCTGTATTATTGTGTTGTTTAAATGAAGAATGAAGACTTATGCGATTTAATTTTCAGGAAAACTTTACTTTTGGAAGGCGAACTTCTAAATTTGCTAACGAAAACCCCCAAAATTGCCCCCCCCTGAAAAGAAA
This sequence comes from Sepioteuthis lessoniana, assembly GCA_963585895.1. Lineage (NCBI taxonomy): Eukaryota > Metazoa > Mollusca > Cephalopoda > Myopsida > Loliginidae > Sepioteuthis > Sepioteuthis lessoniana. The sequence goes on from CAUZXS010004889.1 coordinate 44,480, forward strand.
GGAAAAAGAAAAAAAAAAAAAAATCCAAAACACCTCAAATGTAGTCTAACACGTGCTAAAGACGAAAGCCATAAAAGAGTTGACTCCTCCTCTCTCTTTCTTTCTCTCTCTCTGTGTGTGTGTCTCTCTGTCTCTCTCTCTCTGTCCACCACCAGTTGACCATGATATAGGAGTGGAACCTTTAATATAAATACTAAAATTAGTAATAATTTAATCCTTCATTTGTTGAAATAGTATGCATACGTTTGGAAGTGATTCCGTTTCCAGAAGTTTTTTCACAGAGGTCAGTAAATTTGTTCTACTAAACTATTCATTTAAAAATGCACATTTGATTTAAAATAGTAATGTCTTAAATCTCAGCTGTATTATTGTGTTGTTTAAATGAAGAATGAAGACTTATGCGATTTAATTTTCAGGAAAACTTTACTTTTGGAAGGCGAACTTCTAAATTTGCTAACGAAAACCCCCAAAATTGCCCCCCCCTGAAAAGAAAGGAAAAAGAAAAAAAAAAAATCCAAAACACCTCAAATGTAGTCTAACACGTGCTAAAGACGAAAGCCATAAAAGAGTTGACTCCTCCTCTCTCTTTCTTTCTCTCTCTCTCTCTGTGTCTCTCTCTCTCTCTCTGTCCACCACTAGATAACCATGAAATATACCACAAAATTTCTTTGAATTTTAACATCCAGCAGTCCTGGACTTAACTAAGTTAAAACTTAAGATAAAAAAAAAGAATTTTTTTTTTTTTTTTTTTTTTTTTTTTTATTACTACCGCGTACACATGGGAAGCAGCATGCTGTACGTGTGAGTCTTGCGGCTTAACAATCAAGATTGCCAGTTCGATCGGGGAACTACTGCTGCTCATCTATAAGAGTGGCTTCTATAGATGAGAACAAAAACAGCCATCGAAAGATAACCATGACTAGTACTCAAACCAGATCCATAAACCGCATCGCTCTTCGCGCGGGTAAAAAAGGGGCGCGTCCTGCTGAGGTTGGAGCCCTGGCCTCGGTGTTCGAAAAATCAGCTACAGAGCTCAAACACAAACATAAACTACTAAAATGCAAACAAACAATACAGATAGCGACATTTAACGTGAGAACCCTAAATAGAATAGGTCAACTAGCAGAGCTAACTGCATCAGCCGTAGAACATAAGATAGATATAATTTGCATACAAGAGCACCGATACACGCACACCGAAGATATCAAGTATCACGAAACTGGAAATGGATGGATGCTGGTGACTGCATCGGCATGGAAAAACTCTGTCAATGCATCGGTAGGAGGGGTGGGAATACTTCTAGGACCGAGAGCGTTAAAAACACTGAACAGCATTGAGAGAATACAACCTAGGATGATGGCCGCAACGTTTAATGGCAACCCCAAAGCAACAATTATCTCCTGCTACAGCCCTACCAATGTTAGCGAAGAAAACGAAATAGCCACCTTCTACGAAGATCTATCCTCCCTAGTACGTAGCATTCCGAAACACAACCTGCTAGTCATTGGCGGAGATATGAATGCACAAATCGGGAAAAACAGACACAACAAATACAGCCTACACTACACGTCTAACAGGAATGGACAGCATTTAATAGATTTCATGATAGAAAATAGATTAACCTGCCTCAATACAAACTTTCAAAAAAGGGAGGGGAAATTATGGACCTACACATACGCAAATAAGAGTAAAGCACAGATAGACTACGTCCTTATAAACAGGAAATGGAGAAACAGTGCGATGAATTGCGAGGCATACTCCTCCTTCGAGGGTGTGTCCTCCGATCATCGAATAGTTACGGCCAAAGTACGACTAAGCCTAAGAAAAAACGCCACACGTAAAGCCACGACCAAGCACTATGACTGGGCCCTACTCAACAACAGAGATATTAGAGACAAATATGCATTAGAATTAAGAAACAGATTCGAAGCACTACAAGAGAAGGTAGAAATAGGCACCCCAAATGACGAATATGAAAATTTTGTAGAAGCGCACCTGGAGGCGGCAGAAAAGTGTATTCCAACAAAACCTAGAACTAAATATAGAGTCCCTTGGGAAACGCTAGCGGCTAGAGAAAAACGTGCACTTGTGAAGACTGCCTCCAAAAACTATCAACAGAACCCAACAAATACAAATGCACGAGAACTAGAAAAGGCGCAACATCAATTAACAGGAATATACCTAAAAGAACAGGCAGAATACGTACAAAATCAGATAGATAAGATTAGAGACTCGGTGGAAGATAGGCAATCCAGGATAGCCTGGCAAACAATAAACGAAGTAAGTGGAAGAAAGAGCACAGCCAAAGCAAAATTGAAAGCTGCAAGCCAACAAGAAAGAATAAAACTGTGGGAACAGCATTTCAAAAATCTACTAGGAAACCCACCGGAAATAACGGATGAACCGATCACCAGAATTATTAGTAAGCAATTAGACGTAAAACTAGGTCCTTTCACCAAAGAAGAACTCGACACGGTTCTCAGAAGAATTAAAAATAGGAAAGCGGCGGGGCTAGACGAGATCCCCCCAGAAGTGTGGAAGACGAGACAATTCGACGATATACTGCTCCGGCAATGCAACGCAGTCTATAGTCAAAATAGGATAGAACGATGGACGAAGGGATGCATCCTTCCATTCCCTAAAAAAGGCGACCTCGGACTAGCCAAGAACTACCGAGGGATAACACTTACATCCATAGCAGCCAAAATCTACAATGCCCTACTACGAAACCGCATAGAACCCAAAATGGAAAACATCCTTAGGAAAAACCAAAATGGCTTCCGGAGAAATAGATCCACAACCTCACAAATACTGACCATCCGTAGAATCCTGGAAGGCGTTCGGGCAAAAAACTTACAGGCGACATTACTATTTGTCGACTTTACCAAGGCCTTCGATTCCATACACAGAGGGAAGATGGAGCAAATCCTACTAGCTTACGGCCTACCAAAAGAAACCGTAGCAGCGATAATGATTCTCTACAGAAACACCAAAGTAAAAGTACGTTCACCAGATGGAGACACGGAATACTTCGACATTGTTGCAGGAGTACTACAAGGAGACACACTAGCCCCGTACCTCTTTATCATCTGTCTAGACTATGTGCTTAGGACTTCGATCGACAAAATCAGAGAAAATGGCTTTGAGCTGACTAAGAGAAGAAGCAAGAGGTACCCCGCAAAAACAATCACGGACGCCGACTACGCTGATGACTTGGCGTTACTAGCGAATACGCCTAATCAAGCAGAGACACTACTACATAGTCTGGAACGAGCTGCAGCCGGCATTGGCCTACATGTCAATGCAAACAAAACCGAATATATGTGTTACAACCAAACAGGCAACATTGCCACACTAGACGGAGCCTCTCTGAAACTAGTCGACAAATTCACCTACCTAGGAAGCAGCGTCTCATCAACCGAGAAGGACATCGACACACGACTGACGAAGGCATGGACAGCTATCGATAGGCTCTCGATCATATGGAAGTCGGACCTAACAGATAAAATGAAACGCAGTTTCTTCCAGGCAGCGGTTGTGTCGATACTGCTATATGGATGCACCACATGGACGCTTACGAAGCGGCTGGAGAGGAGGCTGGACGGAAATTACACAAGAATGTTGAGAGCAGTATTAAACAAGTCCTGGCGACAACACCCCACGAGACTCCAACTATACGGACACTTGCCCCCCATCACAAAAACTATACAAGTTCGACGAACCAGACACGCGGGACACTGCTGGAGAAGCAAGGACGAGCTCATAAGCGATGTACTCCTGTGGACCCCCACTCATGGATGTGCAAGTGTGGGACGACCAGCACGAACTTACATACAGCAGCTATGTGAGGACACGGGTTGTAATCCTGAAGACCTGCCGGAGGCGATGAGTGATAGGGAGAAATGGCGAGAGACGGTCAGGGATATCCGCGCAGACGGCGCGACATGATGATGATGAAGATATATATATATATATATATATATACATTAGCATAGTACAGATAGGATATATTTAAAATTTTCTAATGTGGATCGGAAATCCTGAAACCAGAATATTTTATAAGTGAGTATGCTTTGAATCAAAGGTTCGTTTTCTGAAACTAATTTTGAGGATTCTTACTTAAAAGTGTGGCATATTCGTTTGCTTTTGTGTTTTCTTTTGCTTTTCTTCTCTTAGAGCATGTGGCAACATTAAGGACTTTGTCTGATCCTCAGCAGTTCTCACCTTGCCACAGCAATGCCATTGAAGGCTAAAAGTTGAGAAGGTGTCTGACACCTTCATCTGAGTAGTTGTGAAAACTGAGAATATATGTGACCTTGTTCACACGCATGCGGACATAATCCGACAATCTTCTTCCATTTACATGACTACTGTCTAGCATCTATGCTTCCGATTAAAAACTTTTAACATAAAAACTTTGTATATAGACACATACTCCATATATATATATATATATATATATATATATATATATATATATACGTATTTATATTCTTTTATGATCCAAGAAGGATATCCTAGTGGGTGGAGTGTCTTTATATATTTTTTTCTAGAATAGAAAAAAAGAATTATTTTAAAATTTAGAAATAAAAATATTTTTTTATTTCAAATTCCATTCTTGTTCGAAGCAAAATAAAAGAAAATGAATATAATTTCGAATATCTCATCCTCAGAAAAAAAAACAAAAAAAACTCAAGTTAAATTTATAAGAAATTTTATGAGCCTGAAATAAATCTGCAATGATATTGGAAAGTGATTTTTTTCTTTTTTGACTTTATATATATATATATATATATATATATATATATATATATATAAATATTGTTAAAGATACCACTAACTCACGAGCGGAACCACATTTTAAAGCCACTGGGCATGTAATAAGTGAAATATTAATAGTCAACGCAGGCTTTTCCCCCCTCAAATACAAGGTCTTCGCCAAATACAATTATTCACAATACAAGAATGACTCTGAACCGCCGTGTTTGGATTAAGGAGGTTAATAATGAAATTCTTTTATTGCATAAAAGAAAGAAACAACGAAAACTAGACAATTCAGGTAGAGGTCAGGTGCGAAAACGTATTTCTATGCTCCCAGTGGAGCCTCCATTAAAATATTAGTTTAACGAGATTTACCATACCTCGGAATGCCAAATTTAATCAAATGATATGCCTCTCCTTTTCTCTGCGTTCTCTGCGCAGCATTATATTGGACTTTTATGTCTTCACCCGGTGATTAAAGAATGGCCATTCACTTGTTTTCGTAGTTTAAAAAATCACGCGTTGATTTTCTTTGGCGGTTTCTTCCTCAATACCAAATATGGTTGAGGGGTCTACCTCTCCACTGAAACATGCATGGCTAATAGATAGTAAGGTTTTCCCATGCCCACACTTCCTTGACAGGGTGAAGGAGAGAAATTCACTCCTATCTCCATCTCCATATCCTGTAATTCTCATTTACTAATATCGTCCGCTGACGGCCAAATGTATCAGGATGTCGTATTTCCTCGTCACAATATATATATATATATATATAAACTGATAAACTGATAATGATGTAATCGTTTTTTTTTTGTAGGAAATAGACTCGGCGGAATGGCCCCTTCAGTTTTGTTACGGCAATATAAATCTACTCTGCTTAAAAATTGACTTTCAGAGATTCTCTCTCTCTCCCTCTCTCTCTCCCTCTCTCTCTCTCTCTCTCTCTCTCTCTCAGTTTTCCTGTATATATATTTATAAAAGGGTAGTTTATATAGTTTTAAGAGTCACCAAGACTGAAGATCGGAACTGAATAATTTTGTTATAGAAACACGGTAGTGCGTCTTATAAAACTCGAAAAAATAATTTAGATTTGTCTAATTTTATAAGAAGTAGTGATGATTTTAGAACGGAAATGTGCTGCTATGTTCTTCTTTCTGGTTGAAGCTTAAAACCTTTTGAATGAAATTCATATATAACAACTTACATTTGTATAGTAACTGTCTAAAAACTCATCTGAATATCTATGGTCGAGCTAATTGTATAGTAAATATACATTAGTAATAAATTAAGAATACAAGAAGCGGTTTTACTTCTGACAGTTTCCCAGTTTCAGGATCACCAGTAAAGAAGACATGAATATCACCTGATAACTGTGAAAACTTAGAACTAAGTAATTAACTGACTAACAATATATATATATATATATATATATATATATATATATATATATATATATATATATTCAGTATTTTATAAAGCTGGTTAAAGAGATTACACGGACTCTTTGTTTCTGCCTATTTTATGAGGTATCTGTTCAAGTCTTCTCATGAGACGTTAAATATATGGATGGAATGAATCGAAAAAGGCATCTTATTTTACCTAGATATATTCGGCTCCAGTAGAAAAAATCTTTGGGAGAAGAACATTCAAATGACAAGCTCAATGACGAGTTATGTGGACTTTTTAAGATTTTGGTGGAGGAACAGATGTGTGGAGGGAATATGCCACCTTTGTTAATAAATTCCATACAGAAATCAAACGATTCATTTGAAGACTTGAACTTGTCATTATTTTATATATATATATATATATATATATAAGATTGATAAGATTGTATTTCCTGTCGATCTCATTCTATGAGGTCCCAACAGTTTAGATGATTAAATTTTACTGTAAAATCTTTTGCATAATACTGGTTATACGTTTTGGATTAGTCGGATAAGAATGATACACCCACATGCCACATTTCATCTCGAGCAAAATTACTCACATTTAATTCTAGTTTTTCAGATATATATATATATATATATATATATATATATATATTTCAAGATGGTTGTTGTAGGTCCAAAGAAAGAATAAGGATATATTTAAAATAAGATGGTACTCGAAGAGATTGGTATTTTTTGAATTCATTTATTTCGTTCTTACAAACGTGTTACATATATGTATGTTTCCAGCTTGTGTGCGTTCGTCAGAGAACGTGTTCGTCAGAGAACATGTGTGGCACAAGGCCTTTTAAATGTCGTACTCAATGAGACTTGAACTCACTCCTATTTCCAGTATAAAATTTTTTTATACAGAAAAGAGGAGTCAGTTCAAGTCTCATTGAGTACCCCATTTAAAAAGGCCTTGTGCCACACATGTTCTCTTACTAAAGCAACAAGCTGGAAGCATACAAATATATAACACATATGTAAGAACAAAATAAATAAATTAGAAAAATACAAATCTGTACGTGGACCATCTTATTTGATATATATATATGTATATATATATATATATGTATATATATATATATGTGTGTGTGTGTGTGTGTGTGTGTCACTGTATGTGTGTATAGCAATACAGAATAAAGACAGCTTTGAGCCATTCAAACATAAAAAGTTAGTTCAAATCAACTCTCATCTGCTTATATTTTACATATATTAGTCAACCCAGGAAAGAAGTTTTTGGAATCCAACCTTTCTTTATTGATGGCCATTGCTGCTATATAACTCGCTGAACTAATTCTAAATGAGTAAGCCGTTTCTATATTTTTCAATGATCTTAAGTAATTTTTAATAATCGTATCATATTCAATGAAGCACACGTGCAGATATATCTGTAATTATTTTATGCGAACCGAAAATACCAAATATTATTATTTTTTTTTTTACTTTTGAATATTTATTCTTAAAATTTAATAATTTTCTTTTTTGGAAATTCTCATTTTTTCTTGGTAGTAAAGCCATACATTTTTCTAAATTTAGTTCTATTTTAGATAGAACGGGGAAACTTAATTTTGTAGGTACATGATAGAAAGAAAACAAAAATTATACGACATCAAATTTAGTTTACCTAATGCATTTTAATTGAAATCGTTTTTAATTATATTGAAAATGAACCAAAAACACATCAGACACACCCGCAAACCCACCCATCCCCACACATGCATACACAAACACAAACACACGCAGGTGTGCACACGCCAACTCATATGCGTTTTCAAAATTTTTCAAATTGTATGTAAATATTATTTCGAAATTATTTCCAAACTTTCATAACAGGATTTGACCCCAGGTTTAAACAGCTGCGTTGTATGTGACAAGTTAAAAGGTTTTAATAGCAAATAAGATCGTACGTAGAAGTGAGATCTTGGACTATCACGAGATGCAATAAGACGGAATATCTAAGTTTGCTAAAGAGATTGAGTTGAAATATTTAAGAGAATAGACATATTTCAGTCGTTGTTTAGTTTTAGCTCGCTCCGGATGCCACACAAAGGATGGATTGGGAACGTGTTTCTCCTCTAATGCCAGCATCAAAAAATAGAAACCTAAATGTTATAGGCTGGATTGAATAATGAATAAACTTACGAATATGAAGATTTGATTATTTGTCAGCTTATACACTAAATCGGGATCAAGTGACAGCATCAAATCAACCAGCCCCAAATCCAACATCACTTCTGAATTCAATCTGGATTAATAAGAAATCAATAAAGCATGCAAAGACATGCGCAGGGAAAAACGGTTTCTGTTAAACACACACACACACACATATATATATATATATATATATATATATATATATATATATATATATATATATATATATTATATATATTATAGCTATATTTATATTTATGTACATGTTAGCTTATTTTACATGCATACTGAAACACACACAAACGCGTGCACACACACACACACACACACATATATAGTGAGAGAGAGAGAGGGAGACAGAGACAGAGAGAGACAGAGTGACAGACAGAGACAGATTTTGCCAAAAAAGCACCAACCAACCGACTTACAATGTATATCTGCGCATGCACCCGCATGCGCGTGCGCGCGTGTGTGTATTTACCTACTCGATTCGCCAAGGAAAGGATGTGACATGAGATTAATTTTACAGCTTATATGAACTCCTTCTCTTAGATTGGTTACTTTTTTAAGGATAATAATCTCCATCTGTCCTACATATACCTTGTGGAACAGGTATGTTTTTGCCTATCTGATGACATTAGCGTGAAATAAAACACAAACAGCCACTCCAATGATTTGAAGTCAGTCACCAATTCTCTGTGCTACTAAGAGAACTATTTCGCCGAACTCCACATGAACATCACACTGAAACCGCGCGCACCCGCGTGTATATGTGAATGTCCGTATGCATGAATAATTACTTGGGTGCCGAAAATATGCATCAATGTTTTGCCTGCATTTATCATCGGTATGTCACCATTATATTTATGCGCTGTGTTTCGGTTTCAGTTTGTCCTGTCAATGAAGAAATGAAAAAGGAAACAGAAGAAAAAAAAAGAAGAAAAAGAAAAGGAAATGGTAATTCCGTCTCTTTCAATGAATTCAGGTTTACAGACACTCTGGTGTCCCTTCACAAATCAACCAATCAAATGAAAAAGAGAAAAAAGTGGCTGCTTCAAGTATTTTGTATGTTCTCTTTTCATTCTTCTCTTTTTTATTGGTTTGTTAATCGCTGTTCCATCTTGATATTTTTTGTCATCACTAAAAGGTAGAGAAGTGGTAATGCCACCTCACATGATGCTGTCTGTATCATCATCAGTGGCATCTTTATTATGAACTTCATTATCATCCCTGTATAAAAAAAAAAGAATAGTTACTGAAGAAAACTCGAAAAGTGTAATCATCTGGAAAATGGATACATTCTGGCGCCATTCCCCAGTCATATATTTTCTTTCTTCTTTGCTCCTGTTTTTCTTCATCAGTATCATTATATTAGTATTATAATGATGTGTATCAAAAATATATTAGTTTCCACAAATCTTTCCACCAAACTAATTACATCTGCATATCTAAAGACAATCTCTGACGCCACTCGATGATTATTACTATTTACCCCTTGCGAGTTTTTTTTTTTTTCAAACCACCTCTAACTGATATTATTCCACTGACAGTGACAGCAAGTCTCCTCAGGTCTCCAGGACTCTTATAAGTATCCTAGGCGATTTTAGTAGAGTTGTAGTTTCAATGGTTTCAATTATTAATTGAATCATCAGTTCATCTAGTATCTTTTTCTGGTTCTTAAGGGTTATTCCATAGGCTCTAACTATGACTGGTATCACTGTCACCTTTATGTTGCAAAACTTTTCTGATGAAAATGCTTGTAAGTTTGTTGAGAGATCGTGTACAAGTGTTGGGAAGTTGTTCCCGAAATTGGTAAATTTGACAAGTTATTTTCTGCGTATTAATTAATCAGTGGCTGTTTCTACCTGAAAACCACAGATACTTTTATGGCTTTCATTTTATAAGACAGGTCTGGCATGTATCTGCCGTTGCACAATTCTCAGTTGGTCACCTTCTCTACTTTTTCATACCTGCTTTTATCAATTTTTTAACAGATTGATGCATTCGCTTATTCTTCTTCTTCTTCTTCTTCTTCTTCTTCTTCTTCTTCTTATTATTATTATTATTATTATTATTATTATTATTATTATTATTATTATTATTTGCTAGTTTTTCACATCACCATTAGCAAATGCTCTCTCACTGAAGTCTGAGTGACAGCAAGTATCCTCAGATCTCAAGGACTCTTCTAAGATTCTAGTCGAAGTATGGATGGTCTCCTTTCTTCCGATTTCCAGCTCTTCCAGTGTTTTTTCCCTGGCTTTTGGGGACGGTTCCAAACAAACCAACTATAATTGATATCACCATCATCCATAGTTTTTCAGTTCTCTATTAGGCAATCTTCTCAATTTTACTTTCACTTTGTGATCCAACCTGAAGGCAAAATCCATCGGACAACGTTTTGTTTATTTGTTTATTTTGCTAATTTTTTCTAGAATTGGTTGGTTGGTTGGTTGGATTTACGGTGTATCAAACATTTTTAGGTCATTTTAATGCCGAAATATCTAATTTTAATAAAGGTTTCAGACAATTCAGCTTAGTATATATATTTTTTTCTTTACACTCAGTTAAATGTCAAAAACAGTTCTATTTTAAACGAATCAGTTTAGTATAAGTACATAGTTTAAACTCAGTTAATTGCAAAAACATGGTTTGTTTTATGGCACATCAACCAATGTAGGTTATTTAATGCCAAATCCACCCCATATATATATATATATATATATATATATATATATATAAACAGTTGTATTTCACACAATGCACTTTAGCATAAGTATTCAGTTTAAATGTCATAAACAGTTCTATTTCAAACTATTTAGTTTAGCCAGCAAAGCTAAATGGTTTCAAGTATTGCTATTAGTCATTAACAATTCAATTAAACACTCGTTTATTTACACATAGTTAATATCAAATCAATTATATTTCAAACAATTCAGTTTTGCATAATTACACAGGTTAGTTCTAAATGAACCATAGATAGGACTCTATCAGTTGTTACCACCCCAGGGCCAGAGTGGACCGGGGATCAATAGCAATGAAGGGGTACTCCACATTCCCTAAATCTCCATCATTAGTGAAACCTCACCATCAGATTTTTTATTGTCAGATCTACTGCAGAGATGCAGTCAGTATGTAACCCCAGCTGACTGGGCCAACTAGATCTGGTCTACTGATTGGGATTAGAGGATCTGTTTGTACACCAGAGAATTTTATGAGTATCCTTTTCTATGATGCGTTCTTGTTTGTCCATTTACCATTTAGTATTATGGTCAATTGTCTTGCACAATTCCCAGTGGATAGCCTTTCCTGTAGATTTTGATAGCTACATCTACCTAATCCTCAATGCTGACAAGACCTCCTTCTCTTCTACCTTACACATAGTCTGTCATTGTCGTCTCTCCTGTATGATGCCTGGGGAAATCGTCGTCAATATTCTGTTGTTTTGGTCAAACTGTTTGATTTTAAGAATAGTCTAAAGTATCTTACGTGGGGGACAGCCCAGATGTTTATTTATTTGATAAGATTTTAGCTGCAAAACTTGTTTTCTGGATTTTTCTCGTTCTTATGATATACTATTTTCTAACTTTTTTCATCTCTGTTTGTTTGATGGTGTCTGCTTTCAATATTCTCAGGTCCTTGTAATTTCCTCTTTATTTTCATATTGTTCTGATGTCTTTACTGACTTGGTTGTTTTGTTCATTCAGCTGTTTCTCTTCTTTCCTTTTTCATTATAAGCACGGCACGTTTTTCGATGTCAAATTCTAATTCTATATCACGACTGTATATTCTTATATTTTATGTTAGGATTTCTAATTTTTTAGAAAAAATTGGCGAATATCTAAAAATCATCTATATACATAAGGTAGTTCATCATTTCCAGTAAATTTATATATGTGCAGCCTTCTGTGTTTTACTAATTATATAACTGAGTTGTATCATTGCCATAAAAAATCGCAGTGGAGAGAGCGAATCTCTCAAGAGTAGGCTTCTTTGGATCTTCACTTTTTCTTGGTTTGTTACCCTTTGTTTGTTTTATTTCCAATTTTTCATGGTTTCCATCATGAAGCTTATGACATTGACGGTGTTTTGAATTTTTTTTCTGACATTAGAAATTTGGCAGTCTTTAGTTGTTTTCGTATTTATTATTATTTTACACATTTGAGTTTTTTATACCAGCGTTAGCTGATAGGTGGTTACTGGAGTTTCTGAGTCAGCGAGTCTCCTAAATTCTCCATGATTCTTCTCACTATTATGACCGATCTTAAAAAGGGTGTAGTCTGGAGAGTTTCCACATTATTATTATACTCCTTACAATTCTTTTTTCTCACACAAGCTTTAGTTGATGATTTTTCCCTGGAGCATGAGTGACGATAGGTCTCCTTACGTCTCCAGGAGTCTTCTCAGTATTCTGACAGCCCTCACCGATGCTGTAGTTTGAATAGTCTCAGCTTGTCCTCTCATTTCGAACACCTCCAGCCCTCTAAGTGGGCCCTTGGAGAACGTTCCAAGCGTACCAATGAAAATTGATATCACCGTTACCTTCATGATCCATAGGTATTTTTAGTTCTCTAGCCAGGTCTAAGTGCTTGGGTATCTTTTCGCTTTATTTGATTCGAGACGGCAGGTTTTCTTTATGTCTTTTTTGTTATTTGGTCTATTATTCTGACCGCGATTAAGTGAGATATTTGTATCTCAAAATCCCAGAGAAGTTTCTGCGTCTCATTCTCGAGGACGGAATCTGGTTTGTGCATATACTATTTGTTAGTAAGAAGACATTTCAATTTCTTGCACAATTCCCTTTAGATCACCTTCCCAACCCACTCGTATCTAGTCTTATATTTTTTGCGCTAATTTGCTTCTTTCTCTCATTAGGTGATAAATCTTTCCGTCTCTATCACTGCATAACCTACACTAGTTATTATGTTGTGTCTTATTGTTTTTCCCTTAAACATAGTTGGTACTTATAGTCGATTGAAATATACATACAGCTATTTTCTTCCTATTTTGTGCTTGGTTGTGAGAAGTTTGCTCGTCTGACTGGGGTAATCTTTGTTTGTTTGTTTTTTTATTTTTTGGAATTTTTCTCAACTTGTTTGATAGTGTCCCCTTTTCAGTTTTACATGGCTTACGTGATCAACTTTATGGCTTAGTGGGGTATCATGTACATTTTAGACAGTCTATTATGCAGGTTTAGGGGTATATATCGTAGACCTTTTTGTAGTCGAGCCGTGCCATGGGTATATTGAACATGTGTTGATCGCGTAGAGTATATCAGCTGTTCCCCTGATTCCTTTGTGGTACCCTTTTTGTTCTTCTGGAAACAAACCACGGCTTATTTGCGAGAAATCATGGTGGTCTTTACTTTAATCATATGTGCATGTATATTTGCTTATTCTTAACATTTACTCTGTCCAAGAGCCAGTCTGTCGCGGATAGACGTGAATTTTTAAAACCAGAAACTATGTACACTGTCATGGCCTGGCGTTTTCCATTTCGATTCTTTTTTTCAGCGTTTTTCAGAGCGATTCCTCGTGTATTATCTCCTCAGAGTGCTTGTAATTCTTTTATCTTGGTTATTATCCATTTGGCCTTTCTGTTATGTTCTTTCCGTACCTATATTTGACTCCAAAATTGTTTTGTTTCTTTTGCATCCGGTTGTTGTGGTGCCTTTTCCTCCTAGGTATTGAATTATTAGATTTTTCAGGGGTTTTGCTTTGAACAGGTTATCCCAAGATATTCCAGTGTTTTTTCTTCTTCCGTAGCATCTTCCTTTGATGTCGTAATTTTTTTAAAGTGTCCTTTTAGTCGAATCTCCAACGTAAGTTTTATATTTCTATACACACCCCTTGGGAGTTCACTGATTTTATCACAGAGTTATATCACCTTTGCATACATCAGCTCGTTTAATTTTGTGCCGTAGCCCGTTTGGATATTTGTAAATATTTTGTTTAATTTTTCGTTTTTCTCTCTTTCTTTCATATTTAGTTCCAGAAAGATGGTAATGTAGTCTTCTTTTCAGTTTTGACTTTCATTATCAAGTCTACATTTATTTTGCCTTTTTGTGTTAAAGTTTGCTTCATGGTATTAGCTGAGTGTTATTTCTGTTTTCGTTATTTTGCGTTTAAATTCGGTTAGGGTGTTCTTTTTTTAGTATTTAGCATTTCATCTGGCGTTGTGGGTATTGTTGATATTCATCCTCGTCCATCTGTTGATATTTTTCTAATATTTCAGGTCAGTAAATCAATTTTTCTTTAATATCATTCTAACTTGGTCAATAAATCTTTGGCTAGTATTAAATCTTGCACATTCTGTCAATATTTTCAATAACCTCCTTGTGCAGGCTTGCTCTAATAACGATGGAGTACATTTTTATTCTCTTTCCTCGTTATTGTGCTGGTATTTTCGTTGTTGCTGTTGTTGTCGTTGTCGTTGTTGTTGTTCTTCTTCTTCTTCTTCTTGGTCTTCTTCTTCTTCTTCTTCTTCTTCTTCTTATTATTATTATTATTATTATTATTATTATTGATTTACTCCATGCGAGTTTTTCCTCACCAGCGTTAGCAGATGTCTTTCACAAGAGTCTCCACGACTCTCCAGAACTTTTCTCATTATTCTGGCCAAACTTAACAATGCTGTAGCCTGGATGATCTCGACCTGTCTATTACTTTCCAGCAATTACATATTCTTTTCCAAGCCATTGGGGCCGTTTTAAGCCCGTCAATTACAATTGGTATCACCATTACCTTCATGGAGCTTAGCTTTCATAGGTCAGTAGCAAAGTCCTAGAACTTGTCTCTCTTTTCATTTTCGTTTATTCTAACTCTGCGATCCCCCGAACAATAAAGCCTCATAAATTGCAGGTTCTCTCTCTTTTTTTTAATTATCACTAGGTCTGCTATTCTATACAGGGTTAGGTTATCTGTTCGTATGTCAAACGTTTGTGCATCTCATTCTCAAGGACGGACTCCGCTTTGTGCATGTACCATTTGGTAGAATGGTCAAATTTCAATTTCTTGAACAATTCTCAGTGGATTATCTTCACCCCAAAACCCGTCTAGTCTTACACTTCTTTTGTGCTATGTTGTTATATTCGCTTATGGGATTAATCGTATCGTCTCTATCACCACACAACCGACACTTGCAATTCTGTTGTTTGTTTTCGATTTTTGCATTAACATAATTGCTCCCTATGGCTATTTTTTGGGCAGCTATTCGCAGAGATTCAGTTTCTCTCAGCAAGTTTCTTTCCTTTGCAATGTACAGGAGTTCTAGTGTGAAATTTTGCCAGTCTGTCACTTCAAATAGCAAAATAACTGTTTTGTTTCCATTTTCTGTTTCCTCGTTATTTTTGTTCTGTTTGTCTGTATGTTGTCCATGCTGTTATTTGCCGCTTTAATTATTATTCCAGTTCTTGTGAGTTCTTCACAACAGCTACAGCTGGTGGTATGTCACTTGAGTTTTAGTGACTGACAGACTCTTCAGGTCTCCTGGACAATTCTCAGCAGACTGGCTGATCTTAAGAATGCTATAGCTTGGATAGTCTCGATTTCCAGCTGTTCTAGGCCCTTTTTTCCAGACTTTGTGGACTGTTCTGTGCGCGCTAACCACAGTTGGTTTTAACATTACGCTCATGTTCCATAGCTGCCTCAGTTTTCTGGCGAGGCCAATGTATTTGTCTTCGTCTTGTCTTTCTTTAATTTTTTACTAAGTAGTCCGCTGAGAGGGCAACGTCTACGAGTAAATGTTCTCTTTTTTTTTGCTAATTCTCATGAAATCTGTTAACATGGACGAGATTACTATTATTATTATTATTATTATTATTATTATTATTATTATTCACTCATTTTACCATTACCCACAGAATAATAGACGGCGTAATACAATCTTCAAATACTCAAATAAAATCCTATCTCACTTGAGAATTCATAATGTTCTAGTTGGACGTCTACGAAATCACCCACTCAGGTATTGTTATTATTTGTACAATTATTTATTTCTTTAATTAGATAATTAACATAGCTTTAAGAAATAAGAATATCATTAAGGTGCAATATGTTTCATGTTTTCATGTAACAGAAAGAAACAGTTTAACGATATTTAATGACCAATTCTCATGAGAAATAATGATCTCTCTGATTATAAACACACGTAGCACACTGTTTTTATAATAAAAGATCGGGTTCAGAGCGATCTATGGAGGTTATGTCACACACTCAAAGTCTTAGAGTCTACACGGAAAGTGCTTATCTATTTCTACCTCTCAATATGCACTCGGACGTGTCACGTCCTGGTGACGAAGAACAAAGAGCTAGAGCAATTTATTTCAACCATTACTTGATCTAAAAAGGCTTTAAAACTCAATTTAAAAAAAATACTATCCCTCCAAGCATGGAAAATAGTAGAATCAAATATTTTTTGGAAAAGTATATAAATCGTTAGGGACTTCTGTGAGCGTTTAAGATTTCCAAACAAACCAAGGCTGTAAATATTGAGTAAATAAACAATACAAACAACTAAATTACCGTCAATTGTTATAGAATGTACAGTACATCCTTCATTTCTGATTATGATTATCTTGCACATTTTAGACAACCTGATACGTACTGGTATTTAATCTTAATGTCCTGATTATAATAAGTCATCGGGGGAATTACCGCTGTTTAGTAGCTAACAGTCTGGTCTGCAATATTATAGTAAATAGGTTCAAACTCCTGTCGTGCTATTTTGTTCACTTTCGGTTTATACCGCAGGGGAAAGGAATGAATTCCCTTATTCCCATTAACTATGGGTTGAATACTACCACTACTGTTCTACAAGGGTAGCTTTGGTATTAAACAACCCACTAAGGTTGATCTGTTATTTAACAAAGAAACCAAATAAAACCAATAATACTTCATTCCTGATTTTAAAGAGAATTTAAAATCATCTTGCGAACAAAAAACTCTCAACAGCGTGTTACAGTAGGAACAATGGAATATTTATAATGTAGGTATTATATTCTAATAAACAGCATTTCAGTGAAAAAACTTTTTTCAGATGTTATGATCACTAACAGGAGTACTGAGATTCTGAAAACTTTTAGGCATTATTATAAAATGAGCCTCCAACACGTTGAAGCTGCTTGAAGAATATGGAAAGGGAAAAAAAAAGAAGAAATGATTTACTGCTCGAAATTAGCGACGTGCCTCGTAAAATAACGGGAGAATGTTGATGGAGACGAAATGACAATGACGAAATGAAAAACTGGCTACGATATATTGTTGATATCAGAAAGAATAAAGTCAAACGTGATCACAGAAAAAATCTATTCCCATTATTGCAGATGTTACCACATTGCCGTCGATGGGCCTGAATAAAAGAAAAACGTAAACTGATATTTCTAATTCGATCAAGGAAACAATTATTTTTTGACAAATCGTCACCTATCTCGTCATTTGAGATAATTTCCTAAATTTAGATATTGCCTAGTCGGCTGGGGCTATAAAATACACCGACTGCTTCTCTGCAGGGGATAAGCCCCCACCCCACCTTGAGCGAGTGTCCTCGATATGACACCAAACAATCTGATGGTGGGATTCCAGTAATGCGGGAGCTTTGGGGAACAGGGATCACCCCTTCATTGCCATCGCTCCCATTTCACTCAGGCCCGGGGTGGTAGTAACTGACAGGGTCCTATCTAGGGTCAAGTAGAACTAAACTGCGTACTTATGCAAAAATGAATTGCTTAAAATAGGACTGTTTTGACATTTAAACTGCGTACTTGAGTTAAACTGAATTAATTGAAATAGAATGTTTTGACATTGAAACTGTACTTAAGTTAAACTGAATTGTTTAAAATAGAACTGTTTTGACATTTAACAGTGTGTAAACAAAAAGGATAATTATACTAACGAGAATTGTTTGAATTAGAACTATTTGACTAAACTGAATAGCTCGAAATCAAAACGTTTTTGCAATTAAACTATGTACTTGTGCTAAATTAAATTGTTTGAATTTGAAGTAGGTGTTGTTTTGAAATAAGCATTAAATAA
This sequence comes from Sepioteuthis lessoniana, assembly GCA_963585895.1. Lineage (NCBI taxonomy): Eukaryota > Metazoa > Mollusca > Cephalopoda > Myopsida > Loliginidae > Sepioteuthis > Sepioteuthis lessoniana. The sequence continues at coordinate 62,862 of CAUZXS010004889.1, forward strand.
CCTTTAAGGTTTGATATGCATAAAACCCAAACAAACAAACAAACAAACATACAAAATAAATCAAAATCACTTCTTTTTTGCTCCCCCGGGAGCTAAATGACGACTACTTTTTAAAAAATCCCTAACTTTAGCGTGTAAATTTTTATAACTGATCACACTGCTGGACGTCATAGTCAGTTGTGATCGTAGGTGGCAAATATATTAAAAAGAAAATTGAGGATCAGTAGTTATTAGTTATTATATACGTTCTGGTATGCCCACAATATTTTACCTATAAACATCATATAATGTCCTTTTTCCTGTCTAGTAATTGTTCTGGATCTCAGAGAATCAAAATATCTCATTATTCTGTTGTTCTGTTCAACTGCAATTGCTGCGAGATTTTTTCAGAACCATTGAACATTTCACTACACATGTATTTAATGGTTAGTATTGAGGATGAACTAGCAGCATATCTCCTAATATGTCCAAAAATATTCAAAATAAACTGTTTACTGTCTGTAAGCAGGGTCCTGAAGAAGCTAACTACATAACTTAATGGGGGGGTCTAGATATGACAATTAACTGGATCCAGTGGTGAGGTTCCAGTTCTGGAACTTTGCGGCAAGTGAATTTACCTTTACTTTGTTCGAATTACTTCGAGATCCATTCTGATACCGATTGGCAATACTTGTTATATTTGTTGTATTTAACGCTCAATTAGACGTGTTTGGAAGTGCATAAGATATGAAAACATTCGATATGAAAACATTAGATATGAAAGCATTAAAGTATATATGCCTCTACCAAACCACTTTGCGAAAATAAGATGTGACACGAGGAAAATTTTTATGCGGAGTAAAACTGTTTGAATTCAGAATTTTTCTTCTTCTCGAATGGTGACCTGACTAAGGCTCAAAAACCCAGTCTGCCCTCGATTTACCAATACACGGGATGAACAAATGGATTCAAGTCTTTCTCAAGGATAAATGCGCGAAGTGAAACACAAGCAACCACTCCAGGATTTGAACTTGAATCAACAGTCCTAAATCCATGATGAAAACATTTTGGCTAAGTGCGCCTTGAAACCTTATAACTGCATGCAAACAAATGGTTTAAATCATCAAGGAATGAAAATATATTTTCGCTTGCAAATTGTTTGTATCAACATAAAATACTTCAAAGCCTTTGTGTGCAAATTATTTCCATGAGGCATAGGTATCTGAAGATTTGATTGTTTAAACGATTAGTATTATTTTTTGATCATACTTAGTTTCTTGAAAATAATACTGGCATTTAATTTACAAAACAACAACAACACTAACAATAAGGCTTGCCAGGTTGTAAAGCCTACGCATGAAACTTTACAATTTTAACTTGTTTTGTTTTTGTTTCCTTATTTTTCAAGTTTTCGCAAAATTTCCATTTTCTCCCCAACTTTGCTATTTTGGTATTTTACTTAACTTTTTTTCTCCTTTTTAGTTTCAAGAAATATGGATATTTCGTATATGGTGTTTTGTTTCTTTAATTGTGTCCATTATTTTATTTTCTGGAAATGAATCATTGGTAAAAATTAAATTTTAACTTATGTTTCTTATTCGATCAATTATTGCCATATACTGACATTATGAGGTTTCGATTTCGTAGTTTAAAATCATATCAACCAGCGTGGATTATTTAATGCCAAACCCCTCCATGAAGGAAAACAGTATTATTCAAATAGGGGAGATAACCAAGTTTTTCACTATACTAAGAATTTAAGTCAGAAAGTAAACGTTATAGCACAAATGAATTTCGAGATCACTTACTACGATGTCAAGGTAGACATAATGCCACGGTGACTCTCCTCCAACACCATACGATTAAGATGCTATTATAAGGAAAAAGAATGAATTATTCATCAAACATTAATAACAATATTTTTTTTTTTCTGAAAAGGATAAAAGGAAGTAAAAGTATTTAGATTTCCTGGAATTTTCGTGCATATATACATATATATATATATATATATATATATATATATATATATGTGTATGTATGTATGTATATATATACACGTGTGTGTGTGTGTGTGTGTGTGTATAAAATAAGTGGAAAAGTGGATAATCCAAACACTGACCACCGATTTAGCAATGATATTTTGTCTTTATTTTTTAAAAATCCGTTGTAAGTGTTTGGTCTATCCACTTTTCCAATTATTTTTCTCATTTACTAAGATCTACCTTTTCTCCATATATTCATTTATGTAAAGCATTTTTGGTTGATACAATGAGAGTAAAGTATATATATATATATATATATATATATATATATATATAAATATATATATATATGTGTGTGTGTGTGCGTGTGCGTGTGTGTGTGTGTGCGTGTGTTTGCGTTTTATTGTAAAGAAATAAAGAGTTACTTTTATATAAACTGTCATTCTTCCGATATGATGGATCTACCTCAGAAAGGCTGAGCAGGTGTGTGCTAGATTTTATGAAAATGTTTCATTCATTCTGACAAGAATAGGGACATGCATATATTGTTCCATTGATTTTAACAGCATGTCAAACCGTCTAGATTTATTTTATGCCAAGAAGTTATGTATTCCCATTCCTTATAAGTTTATATTGATATTTTATTGTTATTTTATAAGAGGAATTAACATAGTACTGAGTTTTAAAAAATACCTAATACATATAATTTTCTTACAGTCATATGGTTTAAAGTAGTCGTCTGTTATAGTAATAATATATGCAAAATTATTTGCTCAAAAGTAGATATCTCAATTCAATGAAAATCGTTTGTTTGCATACAGTTATATGAATACGAAATAACTAAATCCTATTTAAAGCTTATCGTATTCCTAACTAAAACGAATAAATTTGAAATATATCTATTTGGTCAATTAGTACCAAAGATTTGCTACCTCTTAGATTTATCGTGAAACTGATAGTACTAATAAAAAATGTTGTTCACATTTCCAACAGCTCCAGAACTAGATTATCACAATCATATGAAAATTTGTGGCATGTTTAGTAGACCCCTTGTTGCAAAGTATGCATTTGGCGTATTCTAAAATCGAAAGGGTTATCGTTAACTACGCTAATAAGCTCTATGTTATTATACGTTTTACATTGACTGTTCTTATTCAATAATAAACTATTGTTTGAATCCGGTTACAAGTATTCTAGTCCTATGCTAATAATTTTCAAGAAATTATACGATTACAAGCAATTCACAATTGTCCTTTGTTTTGATTATGATACTTAATTATAATCATTCATTTATATTCAATTAAATTGTTTCCAGTGCTAATAATTTTCAAACATCTATTTAACCAATAGATTATAGATTAAGAGTCATGGGTGAGAACCGATCAGCTAGTCTCACCACTTGGTACACATTTATGTTATACCCAGGGCATTCTGGTGGGTAGGTTTTACCCCTCTGCTGTGGATACAGATATCATTTTGCAAGCTTATATATATATATATATATATATATATATATATATACTCCCCTAGGGTTCAGTTCTCTAACGAAGAAGTAATCGTGTTGCCATTAGCGCCTTTGCAAGTCTCTTCGTATTTGAATTGAGATCTCGGTGGCCGTTAAACGGATGCATGTAAACGATATTAATTGTGATTCATAACCGTTTAAAATGTACTTCGTAGCTAATATCTCCTCGTAGCTAAATTGGTAAAAGCCTTAGCTTAGCGTTTGAGTCAACTGGGTTTCGATCCCAGCTACGGGGAGATACTGTCTAGCCACACTGATGAGTTCGGATAGAACGAAACAGATCTGTCTGTGGATGACTATATATATATATATATATATATATATAAGAAAATAACGTGAATGAATTTTGATTCCAACAATCCATTTCCTCATCACTCACCCACTCTACTCTTCTCACATTTTCTTCCTTTGTCTCACTCCTTACCACCAATAGTCAGCGAAAATACGTGGAAATATGTTAAGATGCATGCCAGTATATACACAAACATGCATACATGTGTACGTGCAGGCCACAGCACATACATAAACATATTAACATTCAATAAGACACAAACTTAGGCACACACAAATAACCCCCAAAACCCGAACAAAAAATTAACAATATTCATCGTTTTTTTTTTAAAGATCTTCACTCTGTCCAATGATTACTGATAGCATGAAACCCAGGGTCATAGACTGTACTATATATATATATATATATATATATATATATATATATTGTAACGGCCTTAAGTTAAGGAAGGGGACCACCACAAATATTTACATGATTTTTACTTGAAAAAAATTGTATGTACTTTTACGAAATTTTCCAAATTTTACTCGGAACATATATGTATTTATTACATATAAACGTTTCTAAAAAAATTAAGTTAATACATAGTGAACTATATATATATATATATATATATATATATATATATATATTGGCATGGTCAAAAGTCAAGGAAAGCTGTTGATTTATACTAAATTAAGTAATTTTTATGACTTGATTACTAGTTTTTAATTAAAATCAACTGTCATACATCGTTGGGTCTATTTTTAAGCAAAATGGAGACAAAAGCACGTAATTGTTTAACTTGAGAAGAAAAAAAAGCACACTGTAGTAAATCCTGAAGAGAGCAAATCGTATTCTGAAATTGCTGACATCGTACGAACGTCAAAAAGCATTGTGTATCGTGTAATCAGTAGATTTAAGGTTGATAAGGCACTTGACCCAAGACCGAGAACTAGCAGGCCTCCTATGACTACCCTACGGGAAAATTGTATGATTGTTAAAATATCTTTAAAAAACGTTTCGATACATCAACATCTATTTTTTGTGCATTTTGTGAGCAAACGGGAAAGCCAATCTAGAGAAAAACTGTTTCT